>CM062820.1:1006574989-1006844912 GCA_031772625.1 Pinus tabuliformis | reverse complement strand
CATAAAATAAAACAATATGTGTACTTGATTGCACATTTACATATATGTATGACTTGCATGTAGGGCTCATTTGCATGGAATGCAATGACATGCATTGATATTCTCTCATATGTGAAGGGATCAAAATTCTCACAAATTAACATGAGTTAAAATTAAATTATGATGAAACAAAGTGGAAATTTACAATGTGTCTTAGAGAATAAAAATATATGGTGTATTTGACTCTTGTTAGATATAATAAAGGTCAAATATTAAATTATGTTTATCTTAAAAGTCATTAAATAAATTTCTAAGTGAGTATCTATATAAATGAGAAACATTGAATTTAATCATTACACCTATGTTAATATTCAAGACTTTGGATAGCTATAGTGCATGGCGGGAGAGATAATCCCTAGAAAACTATATTGGAACAAAACAAAAAAAATCTTCCATGTTAAATTTGTCAGATCAGCCAGTAACTCCTCTTCAAATCAATTCATTTATTCATTCAGGTTGATCTTTATTATATACATGAGGGAGAGATTTTTCACTTCATCTCCCAATGTCTATTCATATTTCTTATTATTTATTTACATTAGCTACTTATTCACCGAATACTAATGATTAGGTGTCAACATTCCCCCCCTAATCTGAAGGGATGTTGGTGAGTCCAAGCATCGTTCTGAATCGTTCAAGCTTTTCTCTTCCAAGCGCTTTCGTGAATATGTCTGCAATTTGCTCATTAGTGGAACAATGGCAGAGATGGATTGTTTTGGCCTCAACATGATGTCCAATCAGATGATATTTAGTATTGATATGCTTCGTTTGATTATGGAACTTTGCGTTCTCGACCAACTTTATTGCCAAGGTATTGTCAATGATTGGTGGAGTCAATTGTTCTTGTTTTACCTACAAATATTCAAGAATTTTCCTGAGCCACACAATTTCTTTTGTTGCCTCAGCTGCTGCCACATATTCTGCTTCTATTGTGGAATCTACTAGAACTGATTGTTTACGTGATCTCCAGGAGACAGCTCATGATCCAAGACTAATAGCATAACCTGAAGTAGATACCCCAGTTTCTTTGTCTCCATCGAAGTCTGAATCAAAGTATCCAATCAAGTGGAAGCCTTCCACCTGTGTATACTTGATTCCAAAGTCTTGAGTTCCCTTCAAGTACCTTAGAACTATTTTTGTAGCAGACCAATGTCCCTCACTAGGCTTTTGCATAAACTTGGAGAGGATTCCAACAGCAAACGAAATGTCTGGTCTGGTAGTAGTTAGGTAATTGAGACTTCCTACAAGCTATCTATACTTTGTTGCATCCTCAAATTCTTTTCCTTCAGTGGACGTGAGATTTAAGTTTTGTTCCATTGGAGTAGTAAGATGACTGCTTTTTGTCATGCCAAACTTGTTCAACAGACCTCAAATGTACTTCTTTTGGGAAAGGAATATGGACTTCGGTGTTGAGTTTCTTCAATACCAAGATAGTAATGAACATAGCCCAAATCAGTGATTTCAAAACCTTTCTTCAATTCCTTCTTTATTGATGCAATGCAGCTTTCATTTTTCCCTGTCATCAAAATATCATCTACATATACCACAAGATATACAATTATTTTGCCAACTTTCTTGACAAATAAAGTTTCATCATCAAGATCATAATGTTTGAAATTGAGTTTCAGAAGATGCTCAGTTAGTTTTTCATACCAGGCTTGTGGTGCTTATTTGAGGCCATACAAGGATTTCACAAGTTTACATACTTTATGTTCACATCCTTTCACAACAAATCCTTCAGGCTGGGACATAAAAACATTCTCTTTTAGATCTCCATTCAAGAAAGTAGTTTTTACATCCATTTGATGGACTTTCCAACTGTTTTGAGCTGCTAGGGCAAAGAGTGTCCAGATGGTAACCCATTTTGCTGTGGGGGAAAAAGTCTCCTCATAATCGACCCCTTCCTTCTGTGCAAAACATTTTGCCACAAGCATGGCTTTGTGCTTTTCAAGTGAGCCATCATCTTTATAGTTGTTTTTGTAGACCCACTTGCAGCCAATTGGTTTGGTTCCTAATGGAGGATCAACCAGCTTCCAAGTGCCATTCTTTATCACGACATCATACTCTTTTTGCATCACTTCTTTCCATTCATCATGAGAAGCAACTTCTTTGAAAGAAGTTGGTTTGAAATATGTAGATAAATTCAATTCACAATCATAAGAAACATCCATATCAACAGGTGAATCAGAGTTATCTACATCACCTCCATTTTGTCGATTAGAATTTCTAGTTCCTGTCTTTCCAACCTCATCAGGATGAAAAATTTCAACTGTCTTTATTAGCCACTTTGGGGGACATTTCTTAGATGGTCCAGGATGCTCTATTGATTGAGTTGGGACTAAATGAAGATTGAGTCTCCCAATTCTATCAATCACATCACTTAAAGCATCATTTGTTGTTGGAGTTTCATGCAAGGGAGAGAGTCCTTCAGAAGAAGATTCCACATGTTTATCTAGTATAGGAATCCCCCATTCAAGATGTGGAATTTGATTATCAAATTCTTGAAATGATTTTGCATTTGCGAATCTATCCAAGCGATCAAGTTGCCACTCAACAACATTGTCAGTTTTGGATGATTCAAGAATGATTACATTTGTAGATACAACAAACTTTTTATTGACTTCATCATAGAGACGATATACTTTGGAGATGTTTGAATACCCTAGGAAGATACACTTACGACTTCTTGCACCATGTTTGTTTCTATGTACCTTTGGTATCAAGGCATAACAGGTGGAACCAAAGACCCTGAGATGCTTTACCAAAGGAACGTGCCCATACCACATTTCATATGGAGTCTTGTTTCTAATAGCATTAGATGGACATCTATTCTTTATATATACAGCAAATAGAACTACATCTACCCAAAACATCAACTTTAAATTTTTGAAAAACATCATGGAGTGCACCATATTTAAGATTGTCCTATTCATTCTTTTAGCTACACCATTCTATTGGGGATTATAAGGCACAATTGTTTGATGTTTGATCCCATGTTGGCGAAGATAGTTTTCAAATTCATTTGAAGTGTATTATTTCCATTATCAATGTGAATAGAGGCAATATGAGATTGTGCATCATTTTCTATCCATTTATGAAAGTTCTTGAATGTTTGAAAAGCATTAGATTTGTTCCTCAATAAATAAACCCAACACATTCTGGTGTAGTCATCAATAAATGTCATCATATATTTATTTCCATTTGCAAAAGGAACAGACATTGGACCACATAAATCTGAATGAATGAGTTCATGTTTTCTATGTGTTCTTGGATGTGAATCATGAAAAGACTGTTTGCTATGCCTTCCTAGAATGCAAGCATCACATTGCTTAAGCTTCCTAGGAATTGTAGGCAAACCAGTAACGCCATTTTTCTTCAACAAGCAGAGGTTGTCATAGTTCAAATGTCCAAATCTAGCATGCCATAATAAACTTGATGGAAGTGTACCTTCTTCATAATGAGAATTGTATGAGAAATGTTGTACACGAGTAGAGGTACCTTACAACTTGAGAAGCCTTTCTTCTTCTATTACCCTCATGACAAGTGAGTGGTCATATGCTTTTGTCACCTAGAACTTGCCATCAAACATATGAATGGAGTGAAGTTGCTGGCGGATGTGAACCAAGGACAACAAGTTTCTCTTCACCTGTGGGAGATATAGAACATGATGCATAACGGAGTCTGGAAGACCAGGCAATTTAAGCCTGATTGTGCCAAGCCCTGATGGCTTGATTTTTGATTGGTCTATAAAGTATAGTGCACCATCAACATTGTCAGTAAATTCTTTAAAAAATTCTTTTCTATGAGTCATGTGGCAAGTTGCTCCTAAATAAAGCAACCAATCATTTTTCCAAGAAGCAAGTGAAGCATTAAATAAATCTTCATTTACTCCGACATTACATTGTGCCACAACATAATGAGTAGATTCGGGTGCTTTACCTTTGTCTTTGTCATTAGTTTTACCTTTGGGTTGGTTTATTTGCTGCTCAATTTTGTCCCAAGGTAATTTGCATGTAGATGCATCATGTGATCCATTACTTTTAGAGCGTATGCAATGCAAATCTGCCTTTTCTCCTTGAGATTGTCTGCCACCCCACCTCTGAAATATCTTCGTCTTCCTCTTCGACCACCTCTTCCTCTGGAAGAATCTTGCGGAAGATTCTTTTCTTTATGAACAAGGCACACAACCCCTTCATAAGATTCATGGGTTGTCTTCTTTCCAAAAGCTTTCTCTCTTCCAACAATTTTTTTCACAAGAGAGTCAAAGGTAATATCTTTGAGATTTCCATTTGCTTTCAATGACTCAAGATAATTGGAGTAAGTAGGATAAGTGCCTTGAGAAAAGTGATAAGAGGAATATCTAATTCAACCTTAGTGGCTTTGATATCATGCATTATAGTTTTTACTTCAGATGCAAGGGCAAGAGGATCATTATTTTGCAATTCAAGAGTGAAGAGTTTAATCATGTGTTGAACAACTCCAAGTGCAGAATGTGAGTCATAGATTTATTTCAGCTTTCTTAAGGCTTCGAAAGTAGTTGAAAATGGCAAAATATGGTGACTCGCCTCTTCACTTACAGATATTGCAATTAATGCATAGGCTTTGCTGTTCTTATTTTCCCAAATGGCGAGATCTTTGTATGAGGTAGGTTGTTCTGGCTCTTTGTCTCCATCTCTAATACACACTCCTTTCCAAAACTCATTGAAAATGAGGGTGGATTTTATCATCTAAGAATAGTGATAACTATTCCCACAATAGATATGATTGAATGCATACTGTAAAAAAAATACTTCTGCTTTTGATGGAAAAAAATGCACTATAGTAGCAATATTCTGAATTCTTATGAAAACCAAGAAACAAGCTGCACAGATATTTTAATGCTTCTTTTGGAAAACAATGAATAATATCATGTCAGACAACCAAGTTCCAATCCATTTGGAGCACAACCAACATTTAGGCAGACCAACACTGCAACAAATAATGATCCATTTATCCTATCAACTTTCTGATTATCCTCTACCATTAACTGAATTCCATTTTATGTGCAGATTAGCAGTTCAATGTTTGGCGCACATTTTTTTTTTGTTCTTTACCACATAGAATTATACACTAATAGCTTTCTAATATGTATTAAAACATATTGCAAAAATAGCGAGAGTCGATCACTTGAGAAAAACAAAAGGTTGTCTACAAAGTTGGATGCATCAGTGTTGGGCTCGAATTTCCGTGGAGCCACTCCTCTGCACTATGCTTCCGCTGGTAGACATTCAGTGTGGTGATGAGTGTGGCGTTGACATTGATGCGTAGACCAAGGGCGATGCATGTGGCTGGAAGTTCAAGCACCAAGAGATCAACTATGGGCAATAGTAGAGCCCTCAAGGATCAACAACCAGGTAGGCCTCATCCATTATCCCGAGTTTCAAGTCCTTCCACACGCAATTAATAGTCTTATAAAGAGATTCTTAACAGTGTGAAGAATAGCCACCCAAGTTGTTCTACAACAAAAATTTAAAGGAAGAAGCCTGAAATTGATAGGAAATCAAGACAATCAGGATCTTCGAAATCTTCAAGATAGGTAGCCAAGAAAATTGGATCAGAAACAGAAAGTCAATCAACTCGTATTTAGATAAGAGCTAAAGGAGGTCATCTTATGAAAATAGATACAATGAGTGAAAGTAGTAGAGATGTGGTGGCAGATCACTGCCTTGAAACATCAGCGTTTACGCCAGATTAAGGTTCTGGTCCAAAATGGCGTGGGTTGATATCCCACTCTCAACACAACATAATTTGGAGCAGCATCAAGATACTAGGAACAACAGCATATGGAGGGTGGGGAAAGAGTAGCAACATATGGAGGGAGGCTGGGGTCGATTCATATACCACTACAACGGAAACATCAACTGCGCCAAATTTTAAAATGCATATGACAGAAGGCATAGATTTTAAAACATATATGACACTGCCTGGAGCAGGCTTTAGGCAACCAGGCAGAATATAGGCAGGAAACCGACACTAGGAGTTACACAAAAGCTAATTTTGAGAGTTGGCTTTGATACCATGTCATACCAGGCAATAACTCCTCTCCAAATCAATTCATTTATTCATTCAGGTTGATCTTTATTCTATACATGAGGGAGAGACTATTCACTTCATCTCCCAATGTCTATTCATATTTCTTATTATTTATTTACATCAGTTACTTATTCACCCAATCTTGATGATTAGGTGTCAACAAAATTGTAGGGGAGAAACGAGAAATGCAAAGAAAAGGAAAAATTGATTATTTCAATAAGTAAGAGAGGGTCAACAATAAATTTGTTATTTTTATGAGCCTACTTATTGAGTATTAGAAATTACATGCACTCGTGTTAATGAGTTATTATATCCTAGAAATTAGAGTAGGGTCAAATACTAAACACCTTGACATAAGAGGAGTAAGGACTATAACCATCTCTAGAAAGGATAATGGTCGTGAATGTTTTGAATAAAGGGTGGTGGGGAATAATTGATCTTTAAATTACGGTTATTTGATGGATTTTAGTGATATGGTCACCATATCATTTTATTCATATTAAAATTATATTATGAGTTGTATGATTTCTATGCAAGGACATAGCTTAATAAAATACAAACTAATTGACGTAATTTAGTAATATGGTCATCACCTTATTCTACCCATATCAAAATCAAATTATAATTTGTAGTTTTTCTAATTAAGAACATAACTTAGGGAAATAAAGTTATGCTTCAAAGATCCTAAGAAAGGATGAGATATGAAGGAGTAAATGTTTAAATATTATAAGATAACTCACAAAAATAGATAGAAGATCATGGAAAGCATGAGGAACAATAATAACATACATATAAATGGAATCTATAAGACCTAGAAAATAATTCAATTTCATCTGAAAATTGATAGCAAATTCTAAAAGTTTGTTGTTCATAAAACTCCCATGAATTATCATTAATCTTATGAAAGATAGGTCTCTATATGTAGTATGAGACTAGGTACCTTAAAATTGTCTTTCAATTTAATATTGTTATGTTGATCAGTGCACATGCAAGTAATGATGTAAATCACTTTGTATATGGTTTACCAATAGATGAATCATTTTAATAAGAAAATGGTCAAATAGACAATTTTTGAAGGAATCAAACCTTACTAGGTTATTATGCATAGTTAGTTAAACATGAATAATTTGGAACCTACAGTTTCCTTTTGAGTAAAGCAACATCGTAACTGAGATATGCAAGAGTAATAAAGTACATTCCAATCTAGACTAAACTAGGTTCGAGATTGTGAAGAGTGTGTGTAAATGTAATACAATATATTGTATACATATTAAAGAAGATGTCATGCATTAATGATGGTATCATTTTAATAATAGGGTCAAGGGGACTAACCCAAAAGTACCTCTTACTTATATACATAATGGAAATATAAAGGGAACTTTTGGTGCTTCTCGGCTAATAGTACAAAAACAATATTACGCTTATGAGCACACGCTCACTCAAATTATAATATGTAAAAAATTTAACTTAAAATGTGCAACCTAAAACTCCACAACCTTAATAAACATATATATCTAGATACAGATGGGGTTCGATGAATATCTCGCCAAGAAGAATCTTTCAGAAATATGCTTTGAATAAAATCATGGTAGATCTTGCAAATATACTTTACATGGGAAGGGATAAGAATAGAATTATCTGTGTGTATATATAAAAAAACTATACATGAGATGACAAATAGCTTGGATATGGTAGGATTGGATGCACTGGAAGTAGAAAGAGAACAATTCATAAAAATCAAAGGAATAACTAGAAGGGTATACTAGATTCAGAACATGGCTCGTCTGAGTTAATAAAAAAATATTTGGTAAACCATAAGTTTTCACATTAATACAGTCTATCATAATCAAAGGATATTAGGCTGGTGGTGAAATAATACACACAAGAAGTAAAATGGGACATATAAAATGTTCTAGACAAGGAAGAAAGATGATGACAAATCCGACAATGACTTGTTGCTAAAATAAGAAGATGATAGCTAAAGTGGCACTCATAATCAAGATTTTTTTGCACCAAAGATATTGGGACAACTGTTTAATCTGAAATGCATATTGTAACACTATTCCCTATCCAACAATCTTAAAAAATTCTTCCTATTTGATTGTAGTAATAGTGTTGTCTTGTTCTCAATAGGACATCATAGAAAGTGTTACATAAGCAACACGGGAATTCATGTTATTAAATTTGATAATAAATAAATAGGTTATTTTCTCTTGGTTTCCAGGGATTTAATGTAAAAATGAGGCGTTAACATGTAAATACCCTAGGATCACAACTTGGTACATATGGTGCTTAAAAAATTAAATCGTGTGAAGTTTTGAATATTGTAACTTTCATTTATAACTCATGTATAGGAAATGTATGCATGTGAATATTGTTTTTTCAATGGGGTTTAGACCTACATTAAATTAATCATGGCCAACAAGGTGTTGGAGGAAGTGAAAAAAGAGCAATAGTAAATCATATGACATGATTTGTTTAAGTGTGGAATATTTGTTGAGTACCAAACAATTTTGTTCTTGGTTAAAGACAAGCCAATATGGTTATTAGACTTCAAAGATCTATTATAAACTAAGTATCATAGTCAATAGTTTGCTTCATGATTAAGTGGAAGTCATATTCCATTGTTGTTAAAACCTTGACCAGCTGACAAATTTAATCCCAAACTCAAAGTTATGGGTGCAATAAAGTTGTAGTATGCATGATTACTTCTATGATACTATTTTTCTGACATTGTACTATAATCACATGACACAAAAATATGATTTTTTAAATAAAAGCATTTGAATACTTTCACATAAAATTATTCAATGGTTGCAGGAGTTGAGTAGGTCCATGAAATTCCTTATTCTCCAGTCAATAAACTAAGCACGATTTGATCAAACTTGCCTAAGAGTAAAAAATAAAGGATTTTTTTGCATAATACTAATAGGGTTGAAAACATGTGGATGAAGTATATGCCATGCAGGTGATGTTATGGACATTGGTATTAGGTACATATGTACAAGTGGTAATGTGTACAAATGGTGCATATGGTACTGGTATGGATGCATGTATTATATGATGATATATCACATGTATAGTTGTGTGTCTATAATGCACACTATGTGTAGGTTCACATGAAGACAATGGATGATTGCCTGGTAAGGCAACCGATCCAGAGTGTGTATAAATGCATGATAAAAATGGAAACCAAGAATTTGTATTGGAAAATAACGACGTGTTTCGCTTCAGTCTTAGTATACATATGACATATGGTTCTATTTATTATGTTACATATTGGGTATGATTTTGATTGTTATGTTTGAGCTAACCTGATATGATATTTTATACATGTTGATTAGTCAAATGTGCTAGTTGACTTGTTGTGACTAATCTGGGAAACTGCAGGTAGCAAGTGTGTAAGAACACAAAGGCATTGGAAGAATGCAGGGGAAGAACATGCATTTCTTCAAATACAATGAACATGAGGAATGATATTTAAATGGATGGCAACATAACCCATACTTACTCAAATAATAACATTGTATATCAAATGATGATATTAACTGTGGTAAACATAGTTGAGTTTTTGCATCAAAAATCTCTCACAAAATTGGTTGAAACCAATGTTATTGGTAGCAATGGAAGGAGATGTGTTGTGAAAACTCCTTTGTAACCAATATTTTTCTATCAGAAGATCAAGTCAAATGACAAGGCCATGGGTGCCTGTAAATTCAGAAATAACTACTTGTGAACAAGGAAATAATATCGTAAGATGCAGTATTACATCAAGGATGGTGTAAATTTAAGGGGGGTAGTATGTAACAACCCTCCATTGTATGATATATTTTTCTAACATACGCTGAGAAAAGCTAGGTCTGATGTGTAACAAGAAAAGTAAATAATTTATGAAATAAATAAAATAATTAATCATTTGGAAAAGCAAGACACCAAGAGATGAGATTCTTTCCAAATCCCTTTAGTGAATGGGAAGGGATAATTTTTTCATGATAAAACTTCTGGATAAAATTCTAGATAAATCTTTATGAATTGGGAGATAAATATCCATTAGCTTTCTTAGTTGTAAAAGGATGCTACGTTTAACATAAAATCCTTGCAGTAGAGAAAGTTAAGATTTTATGGAAAAAGCCTCATGGGAGAGAAAGACAAGAAATATAAACATAAAATTCTTGTAGGAATGAAAGACAAGATTTTATGGGAAAATCCTCATAGGAGAGAAAGGCGAGATTTTCCATGAAAAGCCTAGGAAAATGGATAAAAACATACACCTAAAAGCAGTACATTGCGAAAGGAAACAATATCATGAAAGAGGGTATTAAATAACCATTGAAGAGATCAATAGAGGCAGTTGATCCATGGCAGGAACTCTCAGCTCGTGGGTGAGCTGGTGGAAGACCATTCTAGGTTGGGTGGTGGTATTCATTTTTTCCATGTGACTATATTTAGCTAAGCTAATTTACTTTAATTGCTTGGGATGTATTGTATGGGGTCCCTTCAATCTCTTTGTTTTCACATCTTTAAACTTATGATCCATAAATAAATATTAAAGGTAAGTCACCAGATATGTCCTCGACCAACTTTGTGGATTTGATTTATATTTCACATATGACATTAATAGACATGACTATGGATGGTCATCCCTCAGTTGGGGGGAGGTATCACATTTAATGTTAAAGATGTCGTATTTAATAGCAGTAATGACAGATCATCATTGTTGTTGAACCTCACGCCAACTCGTACATCCCACGATAATTACTCTAATTTCCACCATACCTTGCACATTTATCCATACACATTGTAACATGAAGCGTGTACGATATCATTAAATTATGATGTTTTCCAATGTGTTGGAATAATTTCCATACTTCTCAGGATCTACCATGGATTTCCCCCATAACCTTTATCTGGATTTCCCTATCACCACATCCTTTGCCACAACAATCCTTGTCATCAAAACTTTACCGGCTAATAATCTCCTCAACAGTTTTGTTGTTACTCCAAGTGTTGCTACAAAGAAACTCATGGAATGGGTGAGAAAGATGTTAGCCCTGAATCGGAAGATATAGCATAGGTTTGACACCATCCAAATGTATTGTAGGGTTTTCAAAATGTATGATGGCAGACCTATTTTGAGAGGTTCAGGGATTCAATGAAGCTGCTATAATCGAATTTGCATTGAATTTGGATGGGAATTATTCTAGAGTATGTGGGATGGAAATTCCCGTCACTAAAAAAATCATCTCAACTCTCAGTGGACTGCTTCAAGAAGGAAAAAAATGGTTTTCCAGGAAAGTTCCCTTACCAGAATTTCCATAATTATTCTTGAAGGCAGGAAAAACCATGGTTCAAAAGGGAAGGGGATACGATAAAAAATCCTTGCCACATCCATGGGTTGAGGTCACATACTTTGTTATGTGATACACTAATTATGAAGTTCAACTATCTACCTTTTTCAAATAACATTTTAAACTTCTTGCATGCCTTTAGTTCCTTCATGTGCATTTTGTTGATATGCCAATTTTCTTATGGAATAACCTTCAGTTAATGGTACAGTATGCTCACCAACTACACCAAGTGTTGGTGGTCCTCAAAAACTATGACCTTGTCAAGTTGCTGGTGGTGCATGCCTTGTCATAGAGTTATGTGGCTTGGAAACAATTCATTGAATTAGCAAAAGATGAACTTGTAGCCATGACGCCAGCAAGAGAGGAAGAAGAGTTAGTGGTAGAGGAAGAGGCTACAGATGACACTATTACATTATAATCAGCATCGGTTGCCAAACAATTGGGGGAATTGGAAACAGAATAGGCAATAGAAGAATCACCAACAGAGGAAGGGACCGTAGATAACATTGTCACATAAGAACCAACATCGACTATTGACCTAGAAGAAGAAGCAATGGAAATGGAAGGGAGTCCAAGTGATGATGTTACACAAGAACCAACGTCGATAGTTGAATTGATGGAAGAATTGTTGGTAGTAGACAAAACTGCAAGCGACGTTGTTATACAAGAACCAACATCACCTGCTAAAGTGGTGGAGGAACCATTGGGAGAAGTAAGAGTTGCAATCAACGTTGTTACAAAAGAACCAACATCGACTATAAAGAAAGTAGGTGAGATAAAAGAAGAGGCGGTGGAAGAAGCATAGGAAGGAAAGAAGAAGTAAAGTGTATAATAGCTAGAAAATAAAGGGGAAGGAGATATAATTGAAGGATTTGAGGTAGTAGGCATTGAAAGGAAGGAGATTGAGGAGGATATCCCTCATTCTCTACTTCCTGCTTCCCTTCCAAGAGGGGAAAGAAAATTTTTCTTCCCTAATCACTCGGTAAGAGAAAATATCTCTCCCCCAATATTAAGTTTTGTAGGGACAACTATAGGCACCTTCGTGAACACTGTCACATAAGAACCAACATTGACTGGTGGAAAAATTGGTCAAATTGAAGAATTGGTGCTCGAAACTATCGCACAAGAACTAGTGTCGACTGAAAGGCAAGTCGAATAAATCATGACAGATGTTGTTCCCACAGAGCCATTGGAAGAAAATATTGTTGTTGGTAATGACCTGCAAGGGCCATAACCAATCTCTGAGCCAATGGAAGGAGATGTCCGTGCAATAGAGCAGCCACAAGAAAAGGATGCTGAAAATTTTACTCCATAGGAGCCATTTAGGGAGGATATGAACATTCCGAGACCTACAAAAGAATATGTTGGGGATTCCCCCCCGAGTTGTGGAGCAAACAGAAGAAATAAGAGTGAAACAAGAGCTGGTTGACAAGTTCACTAACGTCAATCTACCAAATCCAACATAGACTGTGAGACCAATGGAGGAGGTCATTATTAAATAAGAATTGATTGAATAATGTGCAAGGAGAAGGGCCCAGATACAAGACAAGTACCAATCATAGTTTACAGAGAACATGCAATTAAAAATGGAAATTATTAAGCTAGGGAAGCAAGTGTTGCACTTACGGAGATGTGTGAGGAAGAAAAATAGAAATTTTGGTCAGGCTGTCACAAATCTTGGAGTTGAAACCACTTCAGTAGTAGTGAAGACTGAAGACAGGCCTAGGACTTCAGCATCTCCATAGAGTGAGTCTTTTTTGCATCTGTTTAAGTCACAGGAATTCCTGTTAATCACAAAAATTTAGAAATAGCACACTACTGCGTCTTGTCTTCAACGAGGGTCTATCCCTTTGGAAGCCCACCTGGATGGAGTGAGACGAAATTGAGAAAAAGTTGCAAGAGTGGTAGCTGATTACATGACCTAGATAGAGAAAGAAAAGTAGAAACAGGAGACGAAATAGAGAAAGATTGAGGAATTAGAAGAGTAAGTGTAGCTACTGAAGGCTATCAAAGATGAAATACTTTCCCTGGCATAGAAGGTGATGGCATGCCAACCTCCTGCTAATAGTTATGCTCTATTTCTCCATGAAGAGTACATGTTCTTCTCTATGGAGAGCATCCATCAGGAAATAAGCCATGAAATAGGGAATCCTATACACTTTCTATGGATCTTGAGAGTCCATAATATCATTAACCAACACTTAACGTGTGAGCTCTACATGCATGATTATCGTTTGGGGAATGATCAATCATTCAATCTAGTGCCATATCTGGGGCATGTTCAACTAGGAGCCTTCTCCTCCTTTAGGATTAACAATGTTAAATGCAAGAAAGCCTTTGACATGTTCTAAGAGAATCAAGCAAAAATGCAACTTTTAATTAGAATGGAGCATTGTCAGGTTGTGGATATTTTTAACAAACATTCTACCTTCTTGGAAATAGAAGGACATAAGGGTCATATGCTGACAACACAGAAGTGGTGCACTGACATGTGTACAAAAAAAAAAATTACTTATCAAAAGGAGGCCCGAGAGAGCTCTCAGAAATGATGGATGTTGTTGTCATCACCATTGAGGGGACGTGAACCTTTTTGGGCCCCTAATTTTGTTCGGTCTTTGGAAATAATACCACGATATATCACATGTATTCAACATTGTGGGACCCAATGGATAGGCCTGAGCTTTCAGTTTCCCATTATTTGTCTATTAACTGAGAAGTACACACCAACTTATGTGGTAGAAATGGATTGATGGAAGAATGTCCTCCAAACAGATGGATTTAAAATTCCCAGAGCAGAAATGGACACGAGATATGACCTTGCACATCTTCATGATGACCATAGTAGCTTAAACCTAGATCTACGTAGAATACGAGCTGCATGAGGACATGCATAAAGGCTAGTTGGGGGGAGATGTTGGTTGGTACATTTTCCCACTTTTTACCTGCCTTTTTATCCCTTCCATGTACCTATTTCATGTCCTTCACTGGGTTAATTTTTATTGTAAACACCAAAGGTATACCTATTTTCATATCTTCACTACAGAAAAAAAAAAGTTCATTGGCGAGGGTCATGCTTGTCACAGACCTTTAAGGTTCATCACCAATGTTGCATATGCTGACAGTCCTTAAAAAAGCATTGTTGTAAGTGCATATAGTGATGGTGATTTAAGGTTTGTCACCAAAGCCATTTTCAATGACACTTTTTGTGAGGGTTGTTAAAGGTTCGTCACTAATTTTCTCTTTGGTGACACTTCTAGTGACGATAATTTATTGTCCCTCACCAATGCTCTTTTTGGTTACTTTTGGTGATGGTCAAATTTTTTTTGTCATGATTGATCATTCCAATTAGTTTTTGATGATGCTATGTGGTTGTTGTTATTATTTTTTTTAGAAGATAATGATTTAACATCATTGTTATGGAGACTTTTTCATTATGTGTCCAAGTCCATAGTGGTTAGAGTGAATAAATTTATTAAGATGTAATTAGTGTGTATCATTTCCATCAAGTAATGAGAATAAATCTTTTCTATTAGTCAACACGTGATTCATCATGTTAGGTTTATTATCTATAAAATTCCCTTTCGATGAAGTTTCACTAGTGTGTGTAGGAACCATATTATTTAATAGACAATCTAGCTCAATCAATTCTATTAATGAGAGAGAACTAGTACTCGTCAACACTCTTGACACATCTTGAAATTCTTTGGCACACTCTAACATTCATTAACAACTCACATATCTTGGAACATCATGGTACCTAGGACATATTATGATGACTAGCACACCCAAGAACATGTTGGCATGCCTTAGCACAACATATAACTCTCCTATCATGTGTTAGCGTGCCCTATAGTCCCTATCATTTCCTAGAACACCTTGGCATGCATTGACATAAATTAGCACTTGGCACACATTGGAACTTAGCATGTATTGGAACATATTGTTAGTGTGCCTAGCATGCCCCTTTTGAAAAAGGTAATGTCCTAAATTATTAACCCTCCTACTTGTTCATTTCCATTCATTTTATCTTGGTTCTCCCTTTTTTTGCCTTGAAACTCCTTGAAAAATGTTGGAACACCCTAGCACCATGCACATCCTGGCATGCCTTAACACTTGGCTTGTCTTGGCATGCCATGGCACTATTTGGCACACGTGGCACACCATAGAACTCCCTAACACACTCTAGCACTTATTTACATGCCCTGGTATTCCCTATCATGCCTTACCACTACCTAACATAACTTTCCACTCCCTCCTTGGCACACGCAACACTTGTTAACACTCCCTAGCACATCCTCATATTCAATCATTTCCATGCATTTCGACCTAGTTCTCCCTTGTATTGTCCTAGTACTCCCTAACACTCCTTGGTATGCATTGGCACTCTCTAGAACACCTTAGCACTCTTCGATATGCCCTACCACTCCATAGCATGCATAACACTCCCTAGCACACATTAACACTTGGCATGTGTTGGAACTTAGCAAGTCCTAGCATGCTTGGCATGCATTAAGATGTCTTGGTATGCTTTGACATGTGTTGGAATGGTTTAGAATGTTTTAATAGTAAACTTATTTGAGAACAATTACTAAAAGGTAAGAGAGAAGTAACAGTGGAAGATTTGGCACTTCGAATAGACTAACACTTGGCACATGGCACATATTGGCACCTACACTACTACAAAAAAGGTCTTTAAGGGTGGTTAGGCTTGTGAAGATCTTGTCAAAGCTACCTCTATAAGTTCTTTTAGGGATTTAGGGGTTGTTTCTTAAAATCCCCCAAAAGTCATGAAAAATTGAACCTTTTTAGGGGGTTTTCTAACAACAGCCTCTAAAAGTGTTTTCCCATGACTTTTGGAGGGGAATTCGAAACTATTGCCCCTAGATATATTTTTCATGGTGGTTTTTTGAAATACCCCCTATAAAGTCATGAAAATTGAACTTAGAGGGGGGGTGGGGTTTAAATCAATTTTCCTAAATATATTTTCATGGGGGTTTTAACCACTTACCCACTCAAAATTCATGAAAATAGAACTTTTTTTTGTAGCAGGGGGTTTCTAACAACCCCCTCTAAAAGTGTTTTCTCATGAATTTTTTTTTTTTTTGGGGAGGGAGGGGGGGGGGGGTGTGTGGGTGGGTTAAATGACTAGCCAAAAATACATTTTTCATGCCTTTAAAAGTTTAATTCTTATGCCTTTTGGGTGGGGTGTCCAAAACAATCTCCAAAAATCCAATTCTTGTGACTTTTAAGTGGGCTTGTTTAACAACCCCCTCAGAAGTCAGGACAAAGTAACTTTTGGATGAATTTTTGGGCAACCATTCCCCACCCCCCCCCTCCCCCCCAATAGAAAATAAAAACAAAAGGTCATTAGAATTGAACTTTAAGAGATGGTTGTCAAATTACCGCCTCCAAATGTTCAATTCTCATGATTTTTTAGGGAGGGGATATTTTGGTGTATTGAATAGGTAAAGGGGACATAAGGGTAGCATGGTAGGTAGAAGTGAGAGGTTAAAGCATGGTTCACTGAGATCTATAATTAAAGAATAAAATAATTAGAAGGGTCCTTAGGACCTCATGGCATAGTGGATAGGGGAGCTAGAGGGAAAGAAATGGGAGGAATTGATAGGGGAACCTCTAATAGTTGTGATAAGGGAATTCAGATCCTCATTATCACAATAGATAATACCTTAACCTAGAACTAATAAATTCCCTATCCCCTTAACCCATTATCCCATGGATCCCTTAAATCGTGGGCCATTAACTCCTTAACCCGTAACCCCTAACCTAGGATCCCTGAACCATCCTTAAAGGTCACGACAATGTAAGTTTTGGAGGCAATATTGGATAACAACTCCCCCCCCACCCCCAAAAAAACAAAAAAAATCCATTAGAATTAAATTTTTAGAGGTGGTTATCAAATGACTACCTCTAAATGTTCAATTCTCGTGAATTTTGGGTGAGGGGGATATTTTAGTGTATTTAATGGGGTAAGGGAACATAAGGGTACCATGGATGGGTATAAGTGAGATGTTTGAGCATGGTTTACTAATATCTATAGTCCTAGCATCATAGAATGAGAAGGGGCCTTAGGACCTCATGGCATAGGGGCTAGAGGGCCTAGAGGAGGCAACGAGAAAAATTTAGAGGGGAACCCCAATAGCTATGATAAGGGTATTAGAGGTATCATTACATAAACCATAATATTTTAACCCATAACCACTAAATTACCTATCGCCTTAACCCCAAAGGCGTAATCCTTTAACCCCTATGCTCATAACTCATAAACCATTAACCCTTTGATCTCTTAAACCCCAGTCAACTCACAACTTAACCCCTAACCGCTAACTAGAATCCGTAAAACACCCTAAGCCCTAACCCCTTATCCTCTTAAACCTTGACCCTTAACCCTTAACACCTAACCCCTAAACCCGTACACCCTTAACCCCTAACCCCTTAACTCCCTAACACCTAAATCTCATAACACTTAAGAACATAACCCCTAAATCCCTTGGCCCCTAAGCCCTTGGTGCCTAACCCTTAACCCTTGAAGCCCTTAACCACTAAGACATTAACCTCCAACCCCTAAACCTCCTAGACTTCAACCCCCTAACTATTAAACCCCCTAAGCCCAAACCTTTTACCCTTTACCTTTAATCCTTGACTCTGAAACATTTAAAACCCTTAACTCCTAGAACCCCTAAGCATTTCTCCCAAATAATAGGTGCTCCAAGAATAATCTTCTTAGTAATATTAGGGTTTTTCTGCTAGCCCCTCCAAATACAACTTCTAAGCACTACTAGGGTCCAAGGAAAAGAGCCACAATGTCCCCAAATTTGATTAACATTCTATGGGCAATCATGTTTTCCCTAGATATCCTACACGTATTTTCTTTCAAAGGAAAATAATATGGTCTTCTAATCTCCACAAGTGAATCCAAGTTCATAGGAATAAAGTAAGGTCATCTCCATGCATGACTCAAATGTAATCATCATTTAACTGTCATCATCCTTTAACACTGCTCCATTCATTGACCAAATATATGTGTAACAATCCCATGGAAGTCTACAATATTTCTCAAAGGTTCTGTCCACAACATGCTCAAAACAACATGGAAATTCCCTTAGTTTTCTCCACGTCTATTCGAAACTGACACAAGCAATTCTCAACTACATGAATGGTGCAATCATCAAGATATCCATGTCTAGGTTCATCCCCTTTTGACACCCTTTTTTATGCCTTCAATATAAATCTAACCAAGGTCATCTTGCAATTGGATCTCCCTTTTTCATCTCGTGAGAGTACCACCTCATTCTTTAGGAATGGGTCTCTTCTAAATAGAATTACATTAATACTCTCAACACGTATGGGGCTAGAAGATAGATTAAGAGAATAAAGCATAGATTAAGCTCAACCTTATTGTCAAACATAGGTCAAACATATATAAAAAGTTAAATTGTCTAAACATTTATCTCTTACAGTGTTGAATGGTTTTGAATTAACTCCACCATTTTTTCCCCACCTCCATGGTAGATTTTCATTCCATTAATTCTTCAATAACTACTTTCAATTTTCCAATTTCCTTGTATTTTTCTCCCCATTTCACTTTTGCATCATGCAATTGAAGTTTATTGGGGAACCCCTAATAGTTGTGATAAGGGTATTAGGGGGTTCCCTATCATAGCCCATAAACCCTAATGCATTTAATCCCTTAGCCAAGGGGGCCCACGGGCGTAGTTGTAGGGGAAATGGGACCAAATTTGGGGGTTCATAACATTATGATAAGTTGAATTGTGTTATCACCAAAAAAATAATCATCTAGCCTAATATACTAGATGGATCAAGGTACACCATGTAAAGCCAATTTTACCATAGTAAAATTTCTTCCACTATGATAAATTACCTAATAAACCACCTTTATTAAGTAATTTATAGTTAAACGCATGAAGGATAATTAAATAAATCACTATTTATTTGATTTTATTCTACGAATAATTAATTAGACCATTGTTTTATTATTATTCATTGTTAAATTTGACCCAATCATGTAAAATAAACACAGAAATCATTATTTATCTTATTTTTCTCTAAGAATAACTAATTAATCATTAATTAATTACTATTCTTAGTTAATTTTGACTAAATCCCTTAGGAATAATTAAATAAATCATTATTTATTTATTATTCCTTAACTAATTCCTTGAGATAATAAATAAAACTTTTATTTATTTATTATTTATAATTAAAAGTTTAAATACTTTTTCTCTCCTAAACAAATATAATAAAATATTCCAAGTGGTAATTCCAAGAATGGGATCAATAATATTTTATTATTGCTCATTATTCGAGGATAACTCAATATTTTGTTATAAATAGGAGGGTTTTCCATTCATTATTCACATTTGATTATTTTCATTGTTGCATTCACTGTTGTAACTCTAATTATTTTAATTGTCGCACACCATATTTTTGTTTGGTTTATGAATTATAGAGACTCTACATGAAGCTAAAAGCGCTTAAGGCTTTCCAGGAACCCATCCCATAGAGAGGGTCTGGTAACATATATTTGTTCCTTTCATAGGTGTTATAATAAAACCATTCTTTACGTATCTGGTTTCCATTGGATGGTTTGGGGTTATTACTCTTTATTTCACTGTTTAACTATCATTGCAACATAGATCATAATTTTTGCAAGTTTTGTTTCTATGAATAGCTGCAGATATATAATTTTTAGTAGTCATTTCTATTGTTGATATCGTTTTTCATCCACGATATTAAGTGGGTTCTTTTTTTACGTTATTGAGAAGAAAACACTCTAACAAATTGCCGAATCCACTGTATTTTATACTTCAGATCTAGAAACCTAGGTGACCTCTGGTTTTCAGCTTAGGGTTTCCTCTTTTTTCTCTTCTATTAATGTTTCCTAGTGTTTTATCCCTAGATTTGATAAATTTCTGACTTCCGTAAGCTTTCTGGTCGTTTCCGCGGGTCATAGGAACCAACCACGACAAAGGCAACACTTTTTTCTGAATTTTGCAGACTGGAAGTCTCGGATAAGAAATCACAGTTTTCGGCCCAAAAGGTGCAATTTGGCCTCCAGAACACAACTTTCTACCCAAAAAGTGTGATTTCATCAAAATCCAAGTCATAACCTGCGATTTCTGGGTTTGAGGGTTTTTCTTAGATTTGTTTCTAGGTTTTGATGAGAGTTGTTTGCTGGGTGTCTGACCTCTATCTCATTCCTATGATGCCTTGATCCATTTCGTTTTACTTGTCGAAGTCAAATTTAGCCTCCGTTAGGGCTTCTAATACACTTCTGCCTTTCTAGGAGGAGTTTAGCTGAGTGAGAAGTTTGAGTTTTAGCAGTACTTTCAACCACATTTTCCAGATCTGTGACCTTTTGTTTAAGAACTAATAAGATAGGTTTCTACCATCCATAGTTTAACATTCAAATTTGTTTGGTCATTCACTCAGGGTCCCATCGGTTACCGTAGGTGTTTCACCCATCTCCCTATCTTTCTGCAACAATCTTCCCCTCTATCTTTCTGTTATTGTTGCACCACTTTCTAGCAGCTTAGAGTCACTTGATCCCAGTCACACCGAAATTTAGATCTCTTGAGCATTTTAGTGTATTTTCAATCGGTTTAGCCACCTATAATTATAGTGTTTGCAAACCCTGTTTGGGTGGGATTTACTTAATTGTTTTTCTATTTATTTTCTGTTATTTATTTCAGTTTATTTACAGCAAGCTTTTTTCCTTTTTAAAAACACGATATGGGCTTAATCAATTAATACACTTGCACACACAAGAACACCTTTAGCAAAGGGTGCTTGGTTTACACCACCAAGCCTAGACTTAAGATAATAAATTTCTCACCGCATCAAAGACAGAAGATATATTGTTGGTCTCCCTTCGCCATTTCTGTGTTTTGGGTATCCTTCCATCATTGCACCACCAACATGTGAATCACAGAGACTATTAGGCCTTCAGCCTTAGTTTCTGTTTGGGCGTATTACTCCTCCTCGTCAGGTCAAAGTTCACAACCCTCCGAGTCCCCATCTTGACTCTTCTCTTGATTCCCCATCTGATTCGAAACCTCCTTCACCACATATCATCACCATGTCTAGACGCATAGCTGGTGTAGGACCCTAATCTAGTGGTGGCTTCGGTAATATACCGATGGTCACATCAGGTGAAACAATCTCAGGAACCATTCTAGAAGCCCCCATGCTCCCTTTTATGATTGGGTTAAGTCTACCGTATCTTAACCAGTTAATAAACGACCCCATACACCATGATGTTGTTTGGTCCTTTATGCCAACTAAACTTCCCTTAGACATCCCAATGTTTGAGGGTACTGCTAGAGAGGATCCTACCAACCATGTTCGATCATACCACATGTGGTGTTCATCCAACTCCATAATCGATGACTCCATTCGTCTTTGGCTCTTCCAATGCACACTCACTGGAGATGCTACAAAATGCTATGTAGACTAGCCCACCACCTCTCATTCTATTTTCATGACACTTCTTAAAGTTTTGATGTCCTTTTTCCAGTTACCTCTCTGGTACAACACTGGTACTGAGCCTTTTACCACATTTTGTCAATCCTCTGCTACTTGCCTTTCTAAACATGTTCAAGCGTGTCATCGAATGGGGAGCACATTTCATGCCCCACCTTTTGAATACCATGTTTATCTAGATTGGTTTCTCAAGAGCCTTTTATCCCCCATTGGGAAAGATGTCATGTCCCATTTTCCTCATACCAAGGAAGAAGCTCTCCAGACCGCTTTGAGGTATGATCTCATCTATGATAAATCAGGTTATCTCTATATTGTAATTCCATACCTCCCTCATCCTGGCAGTGCTAATGCACCGGGGGCATCTCACATTACTAACGACATCATTGGATCCATTTCACACTATTCGCCATATTTTCAACAGAGTTATGGCTACCAACATGAGGGCACCAGTTCCTCCAACATATATGCCCCTCCTGCTAGCAACATGTTTCTAGGGCCCCAATCCATCTACCAAACTGTTGCTCCTTCGTATGCACAACTTGGCACTCCAACCTCTTAAGAATTAGTGCCACAACATCCCTTGCATCCGCAGCCCCAGCAGGCACCACCCCCTCAGGTTCAAGTGTTTGCAGAGTAGAGTTATACCAATCCCCAAAATATGAAGAAAAAGAATAAGGGGAAGGGTAAGAAGGGTAACTAGGGTAACCAAGTTAACTAAGATAACCAGCCTAGTGAAGCTTAGGGGAATCAACCTAACACCAAAAACCAGCAATAGAGTAGCCAACCCAAGAAAAACAAGGTTATTCGTATGAATAAGCCTTCTGCATGTTGTGGTGTACATGGCCACTATACACATGAGTGTCCCCTTTTACCCCAGATGTGTAAACTATGTGAAGCTCAAGCATCTTCTCGAGGTCAACGATTGCCTCAAAATCCTCCACCTCCTCAACCGACCATGCTCACATCCTTTCCTCAACAAGGATTTGTTTTTGCTCAAAGCTAGCTAGGTCAAGCAGCCCACCTCCCCCAACCTTCTAGCCTCGGTGACTACCATATCTTGATGATGAACTCGGATGAACTTAACCGCACCAATATCAACCTCCAAACTCAATCGCGTCAACATGACAAGCCCTACACTTTGTCCACTACCAATTCCCAAACCAAATTGTCCATTGAGAGTCTTACGACCACAAATGGTCCTTTACAGATCCCTCAACCCAAAGTTGAGGCCATTTGCATGATCCCAAAGGGACCATTTCACTGTAATACGTCTCCTAATAGAGCTGCCCATACATACAATATAGTAGATGACTTGGCACAATCACTTGCGACCATGTTGACACTGGAAGTCCTCTAGTTTTGCCCTTCCCAAAAGAATACTCTACTAACTTCTTTGGGTACAGTGGACCCTTCCGATGATCGTTTGATTGTCTTCCCAGTTGATACATTAGAGCACCTCCAATTACCTCCATCTGTTTCCTTCCAGATACTAGTTAGATTTTGTTATGCTATCATCTCCAAATGCATTATTGATGAATGTGCATCCACCTATGTGATCTCTGCTGTTGTTTGGAAACAACTCAAGTCACCCGAGTTTTCCCCATCCACCATCACTTTGTGTGCTTGGGATGGAAACTATTCCCAGCCCCTTGGCATGTACCACAACTGTCCAGTGACCCTTGTGGGAAAGACTATCGATGTCAATATCGAAGTCATTGATGCTCCTTTGGATCATAACATCCTCTTAGGTCATAGTTACACATATGTCATGTCAGCTATTCTGTCTGTGGTGTTCCACAAGATTTTCCTCCCCAACAAAGGGAAGAACGTTACCGCTGATAAGTTGACTTACTATGAGCCGACATCCATGACCTCCCATGAGTTCATCATCTCTTCGGTATCTAATAAACAGTCGTCAACTCCTTGTACCAGTGTCTCACCTAGAGTCGATAAAGATTCCTCATTGTTAGGTGCATTCCCTGGTCCTCCACCTCCCATTTCTGAGCCTACTTCCATGAATGTTTACACATTACAAGTATCACAAGTTGTCCTTAAGTAGTCTAGTAGACCTGATCAATAGCCAGCTCCTCAACATCTTGTTGTTGCTCTTCCAGCTGAACCCTTTGGACGCACTCCCACAAGACCTTCTCCATTTGTGGGTCCCTCTCCTATGTTCCCTCCAAGAATTGTTCCTCCAGGTCTCAACCATCTAGGAGCTATTCCTCTTGGGCATTATCCTGTCAGTTCCATACCTTTCTTATTATCCCCTCTAGGAATTTTTTCTATACCTGTCATGGCTTCCCTAGTCCTTCCTAACATGACTCTCGGGATCCCAGTATGGTACATCAATCCCCCTGCAAACATTTTGCTTGGTCAGCCAAGACCGTATCATGCTTTGACCCCAGCTCAACCAGTCCCCATTACCCCTGTTACTGCTTTAGTACCATCGTCACCTCAACAGGAACCAAATCCTCTTGCGAAAGCAATTGGCCACGGGGAAAAATCCAAAAATAAAGATTTGAAGGACAAGGCTCTCCAAGCTCCTCCAACCCATAAGGCCCCAAATTTGTGTGCTTTGTGTGAAGTTGTTAGGCATGCCACCAACAATTTTGCTAAACTTCCTCAACTTAAACCTCTGGTTCATGAAACATTCCCTGAGTTGAATATTCTGGAACTCTGTGTTAACATACTGGTCCCACTTAAGAAACTCAAATCACTTTCCACAAACCACCCTTGTGCCCTTTGTGATCTTCATGGTCACTATTCCCATTGTTGCCCTCATCTCGATGAGTTTTGTGATTGCCTTTGTGTGATTTGTGAATATGAGGCCACTCATAGTAGAGCTGCTACTCCTCTACCTATGGATTCTGGTACCACCAGTCAACCAGGGAAACTTTGTCCCCTCTATCTTGATCCCCTCCCCCGGTGTCGAGACGACGAACAACACATGCCCCATTCTTTACCTATCGTCATCCTTTCGTTCCTTGTTGACAAACATCCTAAGGTTTCTACGTGCATTTGTATCGAACCATTTTCAACAGAATCTGAGGTCCCAACATTAGTAGACCTTCCATCTACAAACCCTTCATCCACCATCTAAGACGATGCGTATGTGAACCCTATTCATCGAGTTGATGTAACAGGTAATGCCATTGCATCATGATGTTAGAATTCCTCCCGTATGCCCATCTCCCAACTTGAGGACACCATGGAAGCTATGGCTACCCCTGATTACCCCTACACTTGAGTAAGGGGGAATTCCTTCATGAGGATTTCGAAGGACATCTCCTTCCTAGTTCTCCCAATGCGATCTACCTCCAGAAATGTCGCTCACATCACATCCATTTGATTTCTGTGTCTTTCTTTCTTCCATATAGTTAGGTATATTGCATCACCTCATACATTGTCTTTTGCACCTTTCATATGGATCCATCATCCACAATTTATATCAGTTATGCTGATGGTTCGAGTCACTTCTCTGGGAATCTAGCCTCAGTAGCCTCGGCCATTTTTACCCCCTTGCATATGTTAGTCCTTTCAAGCGGGGTGTGAATGGGATCTACCACCAATAACCAAGCCAAATATGATGGAGTGATAGGTTTGTTAGTCGATTCCCTCGCTCATCACCTCCTTCATCTCCATGTTTGTTTAGATTCCTTGCTACTTGTCATGCAATTGAATGGTGTGTATCATGTGGATAACCAAGTCCTATTTAGAAAATATCTATGAGTGAAGCTATTGGTACATGAATTTGAAACCATTACATCCAATCATGTGCCTAGAGCCCAAAATCACTATGTAGATACCATTGCAAACAACATTCTAGATTGGCATTTATGACATGTATACCATAAAAGATAACCACACAAATGGCAAACCACCAACTTCATATAAAATGCATAATCATATTATGTATCATAAAAGTGCTTGGAGCCATAGCTCTAAACATAGCTGGTATTCCCATAGCATACTAGGGGGCACATAGGCCCCTATATCTCCTTTGGGGGATCTCATGCCAAGTTGGGTCAAGATGCTTGAATCGATTTTTCAAGTACTCGGAACACAATGTCACTCCCCAAACTCGTCGTGTCAGGAGCATCATTCCCACCTTTGCATATCAGATCAACATCCTATGCTTGGGGGCATGATGGCTTTCCCATAGCCATGTTCTCAGTTAAGTCTTGGCCTAGATCCCACTAGATCTAGATATGGTCGACTATCCTCCCATTCCTTGTATAATTTGTCCTTCCAGCCTCCCCGGCGAGCCATATGCACATCGCATATCGTAGACATCCGATACCATATCTTCAAATATTCTACTCTATGTCCACATCGTCTCCATGTTTAACATACTGGGTGACGATGATTCTAGACCTCCTCTAGTAGCTCATTCTCTTTTTCCTCTTCCCTTAATTCTTCATGAGGAACCATCATTCCAAGAAGAATTAAGGCCATATTTAGACAAGTAAAGCCACTTGCCTAAAAGTTATCGATCCCAATTCCAATGGTCATTTTTCTATGACCAAAGCTTCATTTGACAAACCATCAGTACTATTGGAAAGCTCTCACCGAGCTCTAAAATGGGTCTTCCTCAGTTTTTGATAATTTGACACTTCACCTAGAAACCATTGTTCCAAGAAGGTTGCTTCGTCGTCTCTCAAAATCAAATTTGGTCATAAAGTGACACTTTTACTTTGAGGTCCACCTCCTCTTAATTCTTGTGGTACCATAGGTCGATTTTTGTCATGACTAACCATCATTTACTCATGTTTCCATGGTCCCCAATGGGCCTCCTTGTGTGGCAGTGTCATCGATTCATCCTTGTTGAGAGCATCTGTGATGAGTCACCCTTGCATTCTTGGAGTCTATTTCATGTCCCATCATATCATGTCATAGAATTCTATCCATATTTGCATATTGTTCATCCTGTGTTACAAATTTTGGCCTCCACTCATATTGTCCCCACCCCCTCTGGAGTTGAGTCAGTTGTTGCGAATTCAACCATGCACTTTATGCTCTGACAAGGGAAGTTTTTTTTTTTTCCCTCAGTGCTGTTTCCCCATCATCCCTAATGTTAGTCCATTAGTCACATTACTATTTTCCCTTGTCCTTTAGTTGAGGATCGTCATTGCCTCATCTATCACGAGCCCTATTTTGTCGACATTAGCTCATTTATTCGAGAAGAATGGCCTAGAGGGTGGTGTATCTTGGTTCCATATTCCATTCTTATTCGATGCCTTAGATCGAGTAGAGGGTGTCATTATTTCCCTTTGACCTAATCGTTTCATGTTTGCGATCCATACACTTGACAGTCCAGTGATGCAGCAGATTGTACCATTGATTCCCGAGTGTGTGTGAGATGTTTTAGACCTCATGAGCGGGTGGCCCTTCAGGTAGCCTCCCACATGCCTAGATGCATACCTACTATGCTATAGCCTCAGATGCAATTCCGCAAAGTTGATGGGTTCAGTTCCTACAAGTCGTAGTGGTCATAGGATTCACGTCTCCTCCAGATGATCCATTAAGTTTTGCAGAGCCCTTCCTTATTCAGCAGGGATTCTTTGGTTGTTCTAACCTCCCTCCCACCCATTTTTTCAGGGAAGGGAGTTTGTATCCCATGTACTCAGATATTATTTTATTTAGTCCTAGCTCATGTTTTCACTAGGTGCAATATGCATATGGGACACATTGTATTATTTTTTGGCCCTATTATGTGAGGGTGTCATGTACCATTTAGCATGTATTGTATTGCTCAGTTTCATATTTCTGGGCGAAACATTATTTTTGTAATAATATATCTTGATGGGTATGGCTATGCCTCCCCCACCTCATTGAGGTCTGTTACCACAACAAACAAAAAAGGAGATTGGCAATAGTCTCGCCACCTCTATCACTATCCTCTCTCAACTTCATTGCTCTCTATCTCTCTCTCTCCCCTTGACTGCCCTATGTTGTCTAAGAGATTGTGTCTTTACAACACACTTCAATCATACGTTTTGTTGCTAACACTCGTACACTATGGGGCAATCTGTTATCACCAAAAAATTGATCATCTAGCCTAATTTACTAGATGGATCGAAGTACACCATGCAAAGCCAATTTTACCATAGTAAAATTGCTTTCACTGTGAGAAATTACCTAATAAACCACCTTTATTAAGTAATTTATCGTTAAACCCATGAAGGGTAATTAAATAAATCTCTATTTATTTGATTTTCTTCTAGGAATAATTAATTAAACCATTGTTTTATTATTATTTCTTGTTAAAATTGACCCAATCACGAAAAATAAACAAATAAATCATTATTTATCATATTTTTATCTAAGAATAACTAATTAGTCATTAATTAATTATTATTCTTTGTTAAGTTTGACTAAATCCATTAGGAATAATTAAATAAATCATTATTTGTTTATTATTCCTAATCTAATTCCTTGAGATAATAAACAAATAATTTATTTATTTATTATTTCTAAATACAAGTTTACATACTTTTTCCCTCCTAAATAAATATAATAAAATATTCCAAGTGGTAATTCCAAGAATGGGATGAATAATATTTTATTATTGCTCATTATTCGAGGATAACTCAATATTTTGTTATAAATAGGAGGGTTTTCCATTCACTATTCACTTTTGATTATTTTCATTCTTGCACTCACTGTTGTAACTTTGATTATTTTCATTGTTGCACACCTTATTTTTGTTGGGTTTATGCATGATAGAGGAGAGAGACTCTACAAGAAGCTGAAAGTGTTTAAGGATTGCCAAGAACCCATACCATAGAGGGGGATTTGTAACATATATTTGTTCCCTTCATAGTTATTATAATAAAATCATTCTTTACATATCTTGTTTCCATTGGATGTTTTGGGGTTATTACTCTTTATTTCACTGTTTAACTATGATTGCAGCATAGATCAAAATTTTGGCAGGGTTTGTTTCTATCAATAGCTGCAAATCTACAATGTTTAGTAGTCATTTCTATTGTTGAGATCATTTGTCATCCACGATCTTAAGTGGGTTCTTTTCGTACATCATTGAGAAGAAAACACTCTAACAAATGGTATGACCAAAAATGTGGGACATGTATGTTATCCATTATCTTCTCACACTTTCCATCTCATGACTTTGAAACTCACCTAAAGGATTCTTCCAAAATCAAGGCTTAAGTGGGTGTAATGCTCCCTTTAACATCTATTAAACATACATTATGTGCTTTCTCTCCATAAATGGGTCAATGATTGCTCATTTAGTGTAATACTACTTGATATGTTACATGGTTTATATTGGAATGTGTTTTACTATGTATGTGTTTGTTGTCTCCACATGATCTTCCTTGTAGGTATTCATCCACAACGGCGAAGAGGTGTTCAAGATTTGGAGAAAAATAATGAGGGATGACACCAACAGACATTAAAATCAGAGTGAGGTAGGTCATCTATCTACCTTTTTGTTTTCCAGTATAAACTAGGAGAGTGTTTATGGGCTCGAATTTTCTGCCAACAGCAAAGGGGTTCTCCCCGGTGTAGGTTCCCAACTAGATCTTGCACCATTGCTTTAGGGATCCCTTTTGGTATGTAGGCCCGACTGTCATTCAAGTTTGTTTATCTTGCTTCGGAACAGAGGTGGGATGTGAGCTCAATTGAAAGCATGGACTTCAGTAAACACAAGGAAATAATTGAGAAATATCTTATAATGTGCATACCATTAATAGCTATACTATTAACAACATAAACCTTATGTAAACTAACTATTAGTAGGCTTCAAATATGACTCATGTTGTATAGGATAAAGCATTTAACAATTGTAAAGCAGTTGACAATAATCAAACATCTATGAGAATAAATAAACGTATAGTTGAAATGGATTATACCAATACTAATGAAACAGTTCATCAGTAGGAGGATAGAGTTAGTGAATCAAATACCATCCATGCAAACCAACACAAAGTTTGTAGTATGAGACAACATATGGCAAGACCTCACATCAAAGGACTCTTAGTGATATCCGATCCATCAAGTGAAGAAAATACTCATGACATTATGACATAAAATATTTGAGGAATCCAATAGTGGAATATTAAAATCACTCCTTGCATCAATTAGAAGAGCATAAGTTCTCTTAAGCAATATTATATCTCCAAAAATGTCCTCAACAAAAGGTGCATACAAATGTTTCATGAGGGTGTATTTATAGAGTGAGGGTGACTCATGTCCCACCCTTAACTCTTAAGCTTCCTCATGACTCTTCATCTACATGATGACCCTTGGTCTCCCTCATGACCTTTCGTATTCCAAAATGTCTTATTCTACCAAAGTACATACATCACAAAAATAAGTTATTAACCTAATTAATTAATTTAACAATATCATGTTCTGGGATGTCCAGATTGAGTTGTTTTGTCTAATAGATGTGCCATAGGTTGTATTCTACTATGAAAGGAGTGATATGTGGCTAATATTCATCATGTTTGTGTGGGCACTCGAGTGCATCTAGGATGATCATGGTCCATTTGGAATTCAGCTGGTTATTCGAGGTCACTAGTTTGGTATAAATCCTTACTAGTTCTACCACATAACGTGTGATATTTTCTTTGGTGACTCGCATGTCCTCTGCACGGGCTTATTGTTTATATGTGTCCACAAAAACATGTACTTCCTTTGATATATCCTCCTGTATCCTCACTTGTTCGACTTCGCCGATAGAAGGGACCCCATGAAGTTGGGTCATATATCTTAGGCTACTGAAAAGATGCTCATAGGAAGCTAATACCCTGTCCACATATTTGGTAAATTTTTCTTTTGATTGAATATCATTGCAGATTTGAACCTTGGCATTTTGCATGGTGATCCAATCTTTCATAAGGACCACCACTAGTGCTCCCGAGTACTTAACAGACCGTTCATGTATTTTATCTAGAGCAATTGCGACCTCTTTTAGCATTGTGACTCTTTCCTTTGTGTGAGCTTGTATTGCCAAGATTGGGGCCACTATGTGATGCAATTTAGGCATATGTTCATAGGCCATCTCCATGGCTTTCCCAAGAGTCTCGGCCTCTCATTCGATCGCTACCTGAAATTCTACTGTACTTGAGTGAACTAAACAGAGAGCTACATTCTCTTCCTCTACTCTCTTTCTCTCTTGCTCTATAGTGGTGGCCCTTTCTTCAGACGCGTAAAGCCTATTCTTAAGGTCTATGATTTACTTGCTTATCTGGGCCACACTTTTTTCCATGGTAGATACGCAAGTTGTCCTAGCCGAGGCAATCATTTTTGGGTTCGCTTTGATGTTAGGCACAATCTCCTTGGTCGTGGTGACTGATAAGGGCTCAGTTGGATTCCCGATACAATACATTTTCCTTTATTGCACAATTTGGAGGCTGACCTCACTGAAGGTGATCCTTGTGAGATCTAGGACCTCCTTTTCTTGTCCTTTCTAGAAACCCAGTTCGCAAGGGAGGGTGCCCGCAAGTGAGGGGAGTAGAAGGAGGCACATCTAATGGGGACAGATCACTTTCCCCTGTATCTAGCTCAGTTGTTTTGGTAGTCTCTCCTTGGTTCATTCCCCCAATTTGCTTTTCTTTGCTCTTCCTTAGCTCTTCCTCTTGCTGCCTCCTCTCTTGATCTTCAAGCACTTATTGCCTCTTTAGTTCATCCTCCACATTTTTCAACTCCTACTCTAATATTCTTTTCTCCTCTTCTTCCCTAGCCTTTCACTCCTCTTTGTGTTTTCTCCTCTCTGCTTCTTCCTGCACCTTGCACTCATCCTCCTGTTTTCTCTTCTCTACTTCTTTCTATGGCATTCTTTCCTCTTTTAGCTTTTCCTGTAGTTGTTTCTTGTTTTCCTACACTTCTTGTCACCTTCTCTTCTTAAGCTAGCCTTGGTCACTGGAATATTGAGCCTGTTTGATCTCTTGCTCTCTTTTTCTCTTAAGCTCCTACTTTTTCCTTGCCACGGTGGCATTTCTCTATTCTAGAGTTTCATTGATGTCTTCCTCTTTGGGGTCACTCAAAATATCTTCAACCTATTTCCCCTTTTGCTTTTCGGATCCCATAGTGCCACTCTGTGTCTCCTGCTATTTTTTCTTAATGGTGGAGGCTATTTCTTTCAGATTAGCATTTTTCTGGGAATCCTCGACGAGCTCTTCATCGCTAGCTTGTTGGTCACTTGAACTAAGTTCCCTCGTGGCATTATACCAATTCCTCACCTCATCTTCATGATCTTGTCTAGTGTACGAATATGACGAGATGAATTTTTCTTTCTTGTAGTGGGCGGCCATGACTCTCTCGAGATCGTACATCCGATAGTTGAGATGGTCGCCCTTTAATGCTTCAGCCTCAGCTTCAGCATTTTTCAAGTTTTCCACTACATATGCATTAATGGTGAGAGGGAAGGCATGCCTGTTTCGGGAATATTTAGTGTTCTCGGACAAATGCCTAACCCTCTAGACTAGTAGTTAAGTCTAGAAACAATAGTGCAAAGCATTCTCTACCTTTTCTATAACCAATAGATTAAATAAGAGAGAAGAGAATCCTACTTGTAGCTTTAGCTTTCTCCTTATCTCCCTTGACCTATTTTGTCGCTCCTTTCTGTACTTAAGATGCTTGGAAAGTACCTGCACATAGACAGTGACAAAAACCCATCAAAGCATATGATAATGATCTATTGATTAAACATAACATGGAATCAAGAGCATGATATACATATGAAAGCATCAATTGAAAATACAAACATAAGGAAAAAGCTTTGAAGACTTTATTGATAAAAGGAAGAATTACAACCTATATTTGCTTGATTCAGTGACACTCCTCCAATTCAATCCCATCTTGTCCTCATGACAAGCAAGACACTTTGACATCATTACAATACTTGATTCAAATATCATACTAACAACATCTCCCTATCTCATTGAATTCTAACCCCTGATCACTTTAATGAGTGGTCTTTTTATAGGTGAGTGAAGGAGGTTAGGTCATTAATGGTGATCATGAATGCTCTCCCAATTTAGGATTTAGTTCCATGGAGGAAGAGATAAAGGGATTGATGTTCCTTAACCCCCTCCCTCATTCAAATACAAACCCAAAGGAGTGGATAGCCTTGAGAAACTTCTAGAGGCATCCAATGGATAAGGAATCTTCCAAACCCTCATGGAAATTCGCTCAAATTCACCCAGTGCAGGCTAAATAGGGACCAAGTGTGCTATAATGCACACTAACAGTGTATTGGCTACACTGCAGTGCACCCTAATAAAGGCCTACCTGTGCTGATCTCTTTAGGGGAAGTTTTTGGATGAATTTTGTCATGGCATCTCTTGGGAAGAAATCATGATGATGGTTGACTTCATTAGGGCATGAAACAACTAAATTAGGGTTTTTTGTACTCTAGTAGTACTGATCTGGAAGTCGGGGTTGATGTGCCCAAAATGATCTATAACAGTTTCCCCCTAAAGCATGAAGTCGAAAATATATATTTCGAGTGAAATTATTTACCATGTGGAGAGGATGTTTCGGAGTGGAAGGTTACCTACATCAACTACAATACAAATATCATGATAATTTGATTTTTTTCTCATGAACTAGCTGAGGCAAGGCATACCCATTATTAGCTTATAAACTTTCATTAGATGTACAAATACAGTCGTCTATAGATATAGACCCATGAATGGATGACCATGAATGTATGTCCATTGTACATTTGATATAGTACTCCTGAATATATCACAACCCGGATGAATGAAAATAGATCCGGGGTCTTCAATCTCGTCCAATATTTCACTCAAGTACAAGTCTAACCATGTGAATAGATGATTTGAAGTTGAACATGGGAAGACATCGTCTGATTACCAACCAACGATGTAAGTTGTTAATAGATGCGAGAGGAATCACCGATAATGATAATGACCCTCTAGGTACAACAGTACATTTCGTACGGTGTGAATAAATGATTCGACGTTGAACACCATACAAATTCTTTTGGTCGAAGGCCAGTGATATCAACCTATCGCCGAAAGCGAGAAACCTACCAGTGATGTATGCAAGCTTCAAGATACTGAAGGGGTGTCTCTAAGTCAACTTCTTGGATGACGTGCTAAGGTTGACAAGAATCGACTCATCGCATGAGCGCCTTGATGTATCCCACATCAACGACATGAAATGAGGTAAGTGATTTTGGGGATGAAAAATTGACTGGCTACACAAGGTTCAGGAATGGCGGTCATGAAAATGAAGGTTTACGGTATTGCAAAGGATGAAGTTTGAACTGAATGACTTCTCTTGAACATGTTGGTGTCACTAAGATGAATTGGTAGCATTGACACAAAACAATGTAATGGATGGTATGATAGACCAATGGTGTGATAACCATCAAGCCGAATGACCCAACCCACATAGTCACAATGATGAGGTGAAAGTGTCATGTTTAAGAGCGACTTGCTACCAAAAAGTTTTCTCATCTTTTTCCATTTTTCCCAATCATTACTGACCAATACCTCTTTATCTTTTATCAAGCTTGAGGAGGATATCATATGCTTGTTGTATAATTCCACCCTTCGGGTGAATTCATTGCTATTTGATACTTTAATGAGTCTAGTGGAGGTGAAGCTCAGTTCTTGTCTAGATGGACAAGTTTGTCGCTATTTTATGTTCTTAACGAGTTTAACGACAAAGATAACTCGGTCCTTTTCATGTTTAGAGAGTTTGAAAAGGGATGAAAATGAAACTCCACAAGTTATTTTTCGTAAATTTGTCTCTCAAGTCCGAAAAATTGTAAAACAATACAAGAGAGAACCTATTGACCATGTTTGATCAACGAGTTCCTTTTTTGTATTTAGTCTATCTCAGCCCGAAAAAAGGGGTAAAATTATACTGAGTAGATATCAATTCCAATCCATTAACGAGCTAGAAATGACAAGTTCTTGGCAATCTTTTCATGTTTGGAGAGTCTGGAAAGAGCTTAAAAAGGACTCTAAGGGGGTTCCTTTTTCGTTTTTAACAAAGCTTGAAAAAGAGATAAAAGTTTGTTTTGTGGTCAAAGATGTTCAATTTACATTTAAGCACGTCAAATTCTGCATATCAGTAGTCAATCCTGCTCAAAACACCATCAAAATAGATTAAAAATACCTGTTTCATGGATAAAATTAATAAAAGCTAATGTTTACTTGATTAATGTGCAAGAAATAAACAATAAAAACAAGTTTTTACAATTCATTTTTACCATTTCACATTTACCCTTTGGCTTTGGTATTCTGGAGCAGTTTTTAGCTGGAACACTTGTTTATTATGGAGGATTCAATGGACCTTTCCTCGTGCCATCTGAACCAAGTAGGAGCTAAATTTGTTCTCTTTCATTTCATTCCATTGATTTTCAATTTCAAGCAACAAAATTGAGTTTTCGAGGCCCCTAGGTTTTCAATTTTGAACATTGGGATCAGAACACCCTTTCATCATTGAAAGGTGTGATGCACTACACACACATAGAAGGCTGCATGCATTGCAACGCACTGTCTCTAAGGCAGGGGTGTGTTGGGTCCAAAACCCAAATTCACATAGCTATTTTCTCCCAAATTTTGCTTTGTTTTTTGCAAGAAATGGATCCTAATTTGTCTAATGGTTGTATTGCAGACATTCATTGGATAAAACTGGTGATAATATGGACAGAACAAGAGCATGATGAACAATATATGATTGCCCTAAATAATTAGGGTACAATTGAGGCCCTAATGAATTGCAGGTTACTCAAGTATTTCCACGTATCTAGCATGTGACAACAAATTGAGCTTTCACATTTCCTTGTTCGTTCATGGGATCATACTGGTCATGCCTTTCACATTAGGGACAAAGTGATCCCATTTACCATCGATGATATCTACTTTTTGACTGGATTGTCAAGGCGAGGTGCCCCCATCTCACTATCTGGATTTTCCAAAGGGGGTGAATCAGTGAGAGACTACATATGAAAGTTTTGTTGGGAAGGTGCAAAACCTAGCAAAGATGGAAATATTAACATCAGGGATGTTAGTGATTTACCATTGATGATGATCCTCTTTACCATTGCCAAATTAGCTAGCAGTGTGACACTACATTTGGCAAATAGATCATACATGCAGTATGCTTTAGAGTGTTTAGAGCCAAAAGTGTTCAACTGGTGCAAGGCAGTACTTTCATCCATGAAAGAACAACTGATCAAGGTGAAAAGTGGAAAGACAAAGAACTTTGGCTATGGGTCGATTATGATTTCTTTCGCCTTGGAGAGAATTCCACTTATGCAGCCACAACTTGTTTCACTAGGTGTATCTAGACTTAGGGGTCCACAGATGTAGAGATGGGTGGATCTTATGCCTAGGCATGCTGGTCAGTCATTGATCTCATTTACCCCTGCGTTCTTTGACTAGTTTGATTGATAGGATATGGCCATCGCAGAGTATCCATATTTAGGAATGGATTTCCATGGAGATCCAGACATGGTGTTACCAGTTGGAGCACAGTGGGGTGCTATCGGTAAATTGTTTGACCAAAGTGTTTTTTGATTTTAAAGTTTATACATTTTTTGTGTTTTTTTTATTAATTCCAAGACTAAACAAAATCATTTTTTATGTATGTAGACATTGGACCTGTTCGACCTGTGGGGCACCAACGAGAGGTGGGTGGACCAACACAGAGACCTACTGGGAGAGCAATTCTCTGAGACCTAGATTTAGCTGAGACAGTGGCTGAACTACAGGACCACATAGAGGGTTTGACCCTAGGCATTCCAGATGTCTGGATTGAGGAGTTGCCTATGTGATTGTAGCACCACATCATTGGTGTACCGAGCCATTGGATGGGACTTTTACGCATGATAGCACAGGTTGTGACCTGTGATCATGAGCACCACTAGTCTATTTAGATGTTTTCTGTATACATTTAGAATTTTTGGGTCAGATGACCAATTTTTGTCTTGGACACAAACTATTTGTAAAAACTTTTAAAACTGTCTATTTTACTTTCAGAGTTTTATCATGGTTATGTGATGCAACCCTATTCAACTGATGATGTGAATTGAAAATATTTACTTTACATATGTCACAAATGTATATTTAACACATAATTTTCTAGATAATCAATTAATGTGTTTAGATTTTTGGAAATATATTGATATTGAATAAACTAAAAATACCTTTCCAAAATACGAACTCTAAGGAACATGAGATGAATTGTTGGGTTTCAGATGGTATAAATTCCAGTAATTTGTAGTACAATGAGTTGTAAGTCTAGCCTAACGATGATTCGGCGTATGCCAAGTGAAATGGCATTAGAGAGAAGTTCAATCAACACACTATACTCAGCGATATTGTTCATTGATCGATCGATACAAATCCCTCTAAAACTCACCAACTCGTTTCTTGGAGCAAACATGGCCCATGCTGCAGAGGATAGGTTCTTCTTACTATGACTAGCACCATCGGCATAACCAAAAAATGGTTCCGAAAAGTTAGACATCTACAACAAATGAAAATTGGATTACTAAACCAGATAAAAACTCTAAAAGAAACACACACACACATGCAATCCACGCATATATACATGAGTTTTACTACACATAACTAAGCATAGTAATGTTTTAAATACAACCCATTTCTAGGCTTAGACAATGGAATCCCATCATAGTCTACTAACTCATAGGTTTCTTTCGTCAAAACACGCTTAAAAATATAAGGGCCCATCCATAGCGGTTCAAATTTTCCTACTCCAAGTTTATCAGAATCTTGATCGAAAAGCAAGACTAGGTCACCTTCTAAGAAGACACGAGGATTAACATTTTTATCATATTGCGCCTTTACTCATTTTTTATGCAATTCATTAGCCAATGCGGCATCACAATGGGTTTCATCTAGATGCATTAATTCTAAGAAACGTGCTTCCTCTTCAGAAGTATCAAGTAGCAGGTCAATTGTGAGTTTGAGCTACAAGATATCACATTGAATCAGTAAGACTGCTTTCAAACCATACACGAACTCAAAGGGTGTGAATCCAGTTGCATTTCTCACCGAGGTTCGATATACCCACAGAGTCGAGTATAGGATTAAACGCCAATTTCTTTTATGAACTCCAATCATTCTCTACAACATACGCTTAAGAACTTTGTTAATGGCCTCAACTTTTCCATTATCTTGTGGATAGTATGGAGTAGAACTATCACGCAATAGTCCTAATTTGACAGTCAACTCAACCATCATGTGGTTACGAAAATGCGATCCATGATCTGTGACTGTGGCTTGTGGTTCACCAGTCTTGGCAACCACGTGGTTGAAGAAAAATGACGCAGTTGTTTTGCCACTGTTGTTCAATGTTGGCATCACCTTGGTCCATTTAGTAAAATTGTCAATGGTGACTATAATATACCCATGCCCCCCGATCGAGGTGTAGGTTTTAACCCCGTACAAAAATTACCTGCATACAAATTTTGAAACATAGAAAATAAACAATGCGAGATCATAACACATAAAACACATATACACAGAGATTTTCCCTTGGATCCCAAAACCAGGACTACCAGCTTGACTTTTCATTATTTTCCTTTCAATGTTACAATAGATATTTATACATGCCGAAGCATCCAATACCACGGACCAAAAAACGATCGCGTCCAATACCATGGACCGAAAACCATCCCATCCAAAAAACATGTGCGGAAAACATGCACAAAACCATAGGTGGGTCCACCCAACGTAACATAGGGTCCAAAACCAAAATTTTACGGGGCGGTGCCCCTGATGCCATAAAGTGGGGTTACGGGTGCCCCTCAAACCCCTTGTTAACCACGTGGAAAGAATATAACACAACCCAACATTCTCCCACTTGTTGTTTTCTTTCCACAGGTGGCTACAAGAGAGTTTAGTTATTTTCCCAGCCCTGAAATGCCCATTGTCTCTCTACACCAAGAGAACTTCTCAAAGCTCACAGATTTTGTCAATGCATCTGCAATATTCTTCAAAGTGTCCACCTTCACCAGTAACACCTTTTTTTCTTCTATCATATCCCTCACAAAGTGATACTAAACATTAATGTGCTTTGTCTCTGAATGATATGCAGGGTTCTTTGCCAAGAAAATTGCATGTTGGCTGTCACAGTCTATCCTTATAGCTTCCTGTACTAACCCCATACTTGAATGCAATCTCTGCAACCAAACTGCTTCCTTGCTTGCATGAGTGGCTGCCGTGTATTCTGCCTCTGTAGTTGACAGTGCCACTACAAATTTTTTCTTACTCACCCAACTGACTGCACCTCCAAATAGGTTAAACACATACCCACTTGTAGATCTTCTCTAATCCAGATCTCTAGCCCAGTCTGCATCAACAAAGCCATGAATATCCAACACTTTGTCCAATCCTGGTCTTCCTTGGTAGCAAAAACCATAATCACTAGTGCCATGCAAATACTTGAAAACCCGCTTTACTGTTGTCCAGTGCTCCTTCCTTGGTTTTGACATAAACCTGCTCAATACTCCCACTGCATGTGCAATGTCTGGTCTAGTACAAACCATTACATACATCAGGCTACCGACTGCACTTACATATGGAACACGAGACATGTCCTCTTCCTCTTCTTGTGTCTTGCGACACTGTTCAACAGATAACCTCACAGCTACAGGAATAGGAACCTTCACCAGTTTACTATTGTGCATATTAAACATCTGCAGTATTGTCTCGACATACTTCCTCTGGTTTAACGAGAGCTTCTTCTTTGCCCGATCTCTCTTAATTTCCATGCCCAAAATATAGTTTGCGGCACCAAGATCTTTCATGTATAATTTGGAGGACAATTTGGTCTTCAAATCCTAGATAATTGCTTTGTCATCTCCAACCAACAACATATCATCCACATAAAAGACCAGATAAATAACACGGTCACCAATTAATTTAAAATACATAGAGTGATTTTCTTTTCTTCTAGTGAAGCCAAGTCCCCGTATAAATGTATTAAATTTCTGATACCACATCCTTGGTGACTGTTTTAACCCATACAGAGACTTCTTTAACTTGCATACTAGTTCTTTCTTACCCTTCGCTGCAAAGCCTTCATGTTGCTTCATGTAGATTTCCTGTTCCAAATCCCTGTAAAGAAATGTTGTCTTCACATCCATCTATTCTACCTCAAAATCAAAAGCAGCAGCAACAGAAAAAAGTAATCTAATAGAAGTTACCTTGGCAACAGGAGAAAAAATATCACCAAAATCAATTCCCGGCACCTGGGAATAACCTTTTGCTACCAACTGAGCTTTGTATTTCTCCTCTTTTCCTTCTGAATTTGTCTTCTTTTTGAACACCCATTTGCTGCCAATGGGTTTCCTTCCAAACGGCAACTCCACCAGATCCCAAGCCTCATTTTTGTGCAAAGATGTCATTTCATCAACCATGGCCTCTTTCCAGAGTTTTCCATCCTCTGAATCTACTGCTTCCTTCACAGTTCTGGGATCATCGTCAGTAATAGATAAAGAAAAATTTGAACAAAACCAGATGGACTATACCTTTCAGGCTGCCTTATTTCTGAAACTAATCTTCTCACAACCAGTGTTTGTGACTCTTCGTCCTCTGATTCCTCCTCTGCTGTAGAGTCTGATTCTTCCTCCTTTAGCTCAAACTCTATCTTCTCAGGTTCCTTTGATTGAACTTCATGTTTAATAACATCTTTCACCTCTCTAAACACCACATCTCGGCTGTACACAACCTTCTATGTGACTGGGTTCCAAATATTATAACCCTTTAAACCATCCTTATACCTAATAAAGATTCACTTTTCATATTTACTATCCAACTTGGTTCATTTCTCATTTGGAACATGTACATATGCATCACATCCAAATACCCTCAGATGTGAAAGAGAGGGTTTCTTACCAGTCCATACCTCTTATGGAGTCTTATCCTCCAACGCTGGTGAAGGTGACCTATTGACCACGTAACATGCAGTATCCACTGCCTCTGCCCAGAATTCCTAACCTAACCCGGCACCACTAAGCATGCTTCTTGCCCTTTCCATCAACGTATTATTCATTCTTTCTGCAACTCGATTTTATTGAGGTGTATATGGAGTAGTCTTCTACCATGCTATACCACACTTCTTACAGAATTCTTCAAATTCCTTACTACAAAACTCTCCAACATTATCCGTCCTCATCACCTTTATCTTCTTCTCTGTCTGGCTTTCCACCAGAGCCTTAAATTCTTTAAACCTGTCAAAGACTTCAGATTTGTTCTTAAGGAAATATATCCATGTATTCCTTGAGAAGTCATCTATAAATGACACATAATACACAGACTTACCTAGTGATGGAACCTTCATATGTCCAAACACATCACTGTGCACAAGTTATAATATCTATTTTGCCCTCTTCCTATCAGAGGGGAAACTCACCTGATTCTGCTTCCCATATACACAATTTTCATAGAAATCAAAATCCAGAGAGCTATTACTCATACCTTCTACCATACCTTTACCATGAAGTATCCGAAGGCCCTTTTCTCCAATATGTCCAAGCCTTTGATGCCACAACATGGTCTTCTCTCCAGAGACCACTAGATTTTCTGCTCCACTTTCAGGAACCATAGAACTATTGCACCCATCAATAACAATGCTACCTTGCATCTTGTAAAAAGTTCCAATCCAAACACCCCACATCAATACCAGTGCTCCCTAAACCATCTTGTGGGTATCCTTCTCGAACACTATTTTTAAACCTGCATCATCTAGCTTGCTAATAGAAATCAGATTTCTGGCTAATGTAGGAATATGTAGAACACTTGGAAGCATTCTAGCCCTTGCACCTTGCAACTTCAACTTTACTTTTCCGCGACCAACAATTCGAGCCTTCCTATCATCCCCCAGGAAGACATCACGACCATCGCAGTTCTCATACTCCTAGAACCACTCTCTATGGGGAGTGAAGTGAAAGGATGCACCTGAGTCAATCAACCATGCCTCATGATCTACATGTGTACTTGAAGAAGCCAAGTACACATGCCCACCTTCATCTGAGGTGGTTTTCACCTCTGTAGAAGGAGCCTCATCAGATCCCTTTCCTTTGTTAGGAGCTTTAGATTTACAGTCCCTTTTTTAGTGCCCTTCCTTTCCACATTTCTAGCACACCACCTTTACATGTTTTCCTCGAGATTTAGATCTACCACTCGATGACTTATTTTTATTTATGTTCTGGGTCCACCCTGGTATAGACAAGGCATCACCATTTTGTCTCTCCATATTTTTCCTTCTCATCTCCTCCGTCAGCAAGGATGAGACTATTTCATCTAAATGCAAGGCAGTTGCATTGATACCTATTGCAATAACCAGACTATCCCATGAATCTGGTAGAGAACACAACAAAGTGATGCACTTATCTTCATCTGAAATTTTAATATCAACAGATGCTAACTAAATTACCACAGTATTAAATGCATTCAGATGCTCTGTCACCGAGTCTCCATCTTTCATCCTCAGGTTATACAGCGTTTTCCGCTGGAACAGTTTATTCACCAGAGACTTAGATTGGTACAAAGTCCCTAACTTTCCCATAAAGCTTTCACCATAGCTTCCCCTGATACATTCAGCAATACTGAATCTGAGACACATAATCATATTGTGCTCTTTGCCTTCCAATCCAACTCCTTCCATTCTTCATTAGACACTCCTGTTGGTTTAGTACCCGGATCTACCACTATCCACTGGTCTTTATCCACCAACAGATCCTCCATCTTGAGTTTCCACAACTCAAAACTCTGACCATTAAATTTCTTGATCTCTAGCTTCCCACTGCTTACCATCTTCTTTCGCCACCAGAATTGATCTCGCAAATCTCCCACTAAACAGGGTCTACCACAGGTCCGAGCGAAACCCCTCAGTAACAAAGGCGTCCCCTTGAAGCCAAACCTGGTTTTGATACCAAATGTAGGTTTTAACCCCATACAGAAATTACCTGCATACGAATTCTGAAACACAGAAAATAAACAATGCGAGATCATAACACATAAAACACATATACATAGAGATTTTCCCTTGGATCCCAAAACCAGGACTACCAACTTGATTTTTCACTATTTTCCTTTCAATGTTACAATACATATTTATACATGCTGAAGCATCCAATACCATGGACAGAAAAACCATCGCGTCCAATACCATGGACCAAAAACCATCGCGTTCAAAAAACATGTGCGAAAAGCATGCATAAAACCATAGGTGGGTCCGCCCAACCTAACATAGGGTCCCAAAACAAAATTTTCTAGGCCGCTGCCCCAAACCACATAAAGTGGGGTTACGGGTGCCCCTCAACTCCACTCTTAACCACGTGGAAAGAATATAACACAACCCAACACGAGGTGGGGTTACATGTCATGAAATCAATGCCCCATTTAGCGAATGGTCCAACAACAATGACTGGATGCAATGGTGCAGGTGGTAATCTGGTTTTATGGTCAAATATCTGACATGTGTGATAACTTCTAATAGCAATAATGCAATCTTTGAATATGGTTGGCTAGAAGTAACCAGCATAGAGAATTCTCTACACAGTAGCATACCGAGATAAATGTCCACCACAAGCACCTAAATGAAATTCATTCAAATCTTTCTCGACTTCCTCATAAGTGAGGCACCTACATAAAATCGTATCGACACCACGATGATAAAGCTTATCACCAACGATTAGATAATCTTTGGCTTGGTATCGAATATGTCGCTGTTCAGAGCGAGAGGTATCAGGTTGGAAAGCTTGGGTTTGGAGATAGACCAGTATATCTCCATACCATTGATCACTTGAGGAGATAAGAAATAGAGACTCATCCAAGATTGATGCCTTTGATGTTGAACCATTGGAGGATGAGGGAAGATCCCAAAGTAGTTCGGCAAAAGCAAGAAATTTATTTGATTTAGATTTGATGAACTCCAAATCAAACTCCAATAAAATAACTATCCATTTTGAATACTTTCCCCAAGAAATTGACATGACAAAATGTATGTCATAGGGTTGCAATCCAAAATAAAAATAGTTTTACGGAGGGCGATGTAATGACGAAATATCTGTACAACTTGTATGGCTGCCAAAGCTAACTTTTCGAGATAGGAATACTTACTTTATGTATCGTTGAGATTATGACTCAAGTAGAAAATAGGATGTTCAATTCCACTTTCTTCTTGGACTAAAACCATTCTGATGGTTGTATCTGCAGTGGAGAGATATAGGTAATAGTTTTTTTGATAGTTTGGGGCATACATTAATGATGCTCTAATCAAGGAATCTTTAAGAGCACTAAAGGAAGCTTGCACAACTTGATCCAAATGGAAGGGTACCCCTTTCTTCAATAGATGAGTAAAACCTTTAGCCAATTCAACATAATTTGGAATGAACCTCCTCAGAAAGCTTGCCTTCCCTTGAAGCCTCTGTAATTGTAACAAATTTAAAGGTCGAGGCAAGTCAAGGATTGCCTGAACCTTAATTGGATCAAGTTGAATTCCATATTTTGAGACCACGAATCTAAGCAATCGACCAGAGCTAACACAAAACACACACTTGTGTGGATTGAGTCTTATCTTCTAGTGTCAGCACCGTAAAAATATTGCTCTCAAATGTTGTGGGTGATCAGTCCGCTTTCGTGAATGAGCAGGAAAATCATCAAGATAAGGCTGAACAATGTGCTTGATGTCTTGTAAGGCATAATTCATTGCCCTCTGAAATGTAGCCCCTGCATTCTTTAAACCAAAAGGTAAATTTCGATAGGCGAATCTGCCCCACAGACAAATAAAAGTTGTTTTTGATTGGTCCTGTGGGTGGATATTGATTTGATTGTAGCCAGAAAATCCATCCATGAATGAGAAGATTTCACATCCAGCACATTAGACAATAATCTGGTTGATAAAGGGTGTAGGATAATTTTCCTTTGGACATGCTTTATTTACATCGCTATAATCAACACACACTCGAATTGTTCCTTGTTTTTTCATTATTGGAACAATGTATGATACCCGATCGATAAGAGGTACAGGGAAAATGAAGCCAACACGCAAACGTTTTTCAACCTATGCTTTAATGGCAGTGACTTTCTTTGGATGAACAGGTCGAATTCACTTTCGTACTGGTTTGACATCAGGGTACATTTTGATTTGATGTTCAATAATGCTTGAATCAATGCATGGAATCTCCTCGTAAGACCATGCGAATACATCTCTAAATTCACGAAACAAAGCACAGTAATTATCGAGTTCTAATGAAGAAAAAAATCTTCCAACATGAATGTTCTCTACAATGTTAGGCTTGGTTGAAATGTTTATAGAAATTGTTTCTTCTATGTTTGAAAAATTACCCTCAGAATCTACAGAATCTACTCGGACAGAATTCGAAAGGAAATCTACAATTGAAGGGCATACTAGTTCATTCAAATAATCTTCATTGTCATCTAGAAGATGGAAACGATGATGATAATCTTCCCATGGTTCTTCTCCCATCATCATTGATTGGATGATTCCTTCATCTATAGAATATATACAAGAAAAGGGATCTGAAGAATTACTATATTCAAGCAAACGATATACCCATACAATTAGTGAATGCGGATTTAGAAATGCCACACAAGAAAGATAAATTGATTGCTACACAAGATCAACAAGGCTTAGTGGCATAACCTCAGTAATACTTTCGTCTTTGACACTATTAGTTATCCTCCTTAAGTCAAATGAAGTGGAGGAAATCATATTGCAAGTCTCTACTCTTGCTACTTCCGAAAATTCAGATGGTGGCGGAAGCACAAAAGTTCCCATTAGGGAAGGATCTTTAAAGATACCTACTCCAACAGTTTGAAGTGAATGTAGGGGTCTGTTAACTAATGGAATGCTTCCCATAACTTGAGAACTAGAGGAAAAGAAAGATGTTTGGTCGATAACTATTATTCCACCTCGATGAGGAAATGCAATCGTATGAAAGTACATGGAAATAATAGCAGCCATAGCATACACCCATGGTCTTCCTAGTAATATGTTGTAATCAAGGGGTCTGTCAACCACCTCAACTTCAACAGTTACTGTTTTGACCCCTAGCTCAACTTGCAAGTTACTCAATATCCCACATGGAGTATATGTTCTCCCGTCAAAAGATTTCGATGTGGTTAGTGGCCTTGACAAGGGTGGTGACCCCAATGTTTTCCAGTAGTTGTTTGGTCAATTTAGTGTGTCCTAAATTGCTATTTAAAATTTCAATCCGAGAGTCGTAAACTGCTGAAGTGAAGTGCACTGTATATGCAAGATAACCAATTTCTTAGTTCTTTGTCGTTTTTGAGTTTTTTTTGGTTTGTTTTTGGGTTTATGTTCTGTTGATTCCCTAATGTGAGATGGTAGAATAGAAAGTCAAGTATGGATGGTAATGGTGATTTCTACAATGATTTTCCAAACTTTAAAGTTCTAAAAAAGGTTTCAAACTGGCTTTGATGAAATTAATTCTCAAAAGAAAATAAAAATATACCAAAACAGTGAACTAGTGACAATGAAGCCCAGTATCCTTACTGCTGTATAAAAAGAAAATAAAAACTGAACTCAAAGCAATTCAAAGACTGTAAGCAAAGCAAACTAAATCACACTACTTCAACTCGTATTCTGATATCTAAATTGCAGGAAATGAAATTGCATAAAATGAAACTAAGATTGAACTACTCATTCATACTTCAATCCCTGAAAATGGCATAAGTAATTTAATCACTAACTTGCAGGAAAGTAAACTAAATCATACTACATCAAGCAATATTCTGATTCCTCACTATTTGAGTCGCTTGGCTATAGGAAGGTAATCATAAACAAATGAGTAATATGATATCTAAATTGCATAAAAGTAAATAAGCAAAGCAGAACTGAAAGAAATGACAATGCTGGAATTAAAACTCAGAAAATGAATCAGCAGAAAGGACAAGATGATCTCATGTCATTAGTCATTAAAACTATGTAAATTTCCTGGGCTGCCTACAAGAACCTGAAAGAAAAACACTGATTAGCTAACAATCATGAGAAAGCATAAAAGGAAATATGGACAGCAGTTAACATAAATAATATACAAGTAAACGATTATGAATGAAATGACATAATGAAAGAAAGTGAGAAACTATACAATAGATACAGAGCCTTGGTGTACAGGGGCCCTCTGCAACCTCGGCCAATCAATACTCAGTCATGAATTGAACTTAAGAACGTTGTCTTCTCATATATTAAAGTGCAGTCAAAACATAAAGATAGAGCATGACACAGTGGGCTTGCAAACATAGTCAATATCACATGTAAAAAGCTAACTATCAAGTGTATGATAATGCGTTATTTATAACTGAAGATGCTATAACTGATTCCTAAATTCTACGCTGCCAAACGGACACGTAAATCTCCACGTCCTAAGATCTAGCAGTATGGTAGCCATGACAAATAAATCTATGGAGTGGTGGCTATTCGATTTGGTTCACGGATTGATCCACAGGTCTTAGCACACCTCCGGAGATTGAGGAACTTGCCACGCAAAACTTCACGTGGGAAAAACAGAGCCATGCCACCGCAAAACTCTTGGTTTGACCACTCCTTTGACCGTCCTTGACCATGGTTGTTTCTGAGTGATTTGGCTGAACCAAGGGGACACACTCCATGTATATGTCATTTGCAGCTTGCCCATGTGGCTGGATTCTCCAGTGGACACCTGTAACATAGTCTTCAACAAAATGGCTGCGGAAACTTGAGCTGGCTGCGGAAAGTGACAAGTTTCCGCAGCTGATTGAACAAAAATCTAAATCAAACAGTAGTCACAAACATAGTTAGGAAACCATTTTATAAGCTCTTTTTAAACTAATATGCAATGATTTGACAGCTTGGTGGGTCAAGTAAATGGAAAAGAAGGCTGAAAAGGTGTATAGGGAAGATGCAAGTTTGGGACTCAACAATAGCTCATGGACATGATACAGGTAGAAGCTCCCTCATCAATGATAATTTGATGAACATTCTTATTGAGAGCTTTAACTTGGATTAATAAAGCTAATTGCACTGGTAATTGTGGCATATATCCCGTGTGGTTAAAAACCACAATATTAGAATCCATTGGATCTATTCCACCTATTGCTGATAGTAAAGCCTGTTTCTGGGAGGGGAAATTTTGCAATACCTCAAGCGTCAACATAGCAGAAGGAGATTGAGCAAGATCTTCTACTATGTTGTAATTTTGAGCAGCTCGAGCCCGAGGGTTAAATGTCGATTTGTTCACAACTCCCTTCGGTGGCTTTATTGTCAATTTCAGTGCAATGGGTATTATAACATTTTCCGATGTAGTTGAGGTCGAAGAACTAGATTGATCAATGGCATGATTATTTGACGATGATGGTAGATTACCATAATATTTGTTACATGTCTTTACCAAGATCTCACTTTTAGGTTTTGAAATGGATAACATGAGTACTTTGGATGCGGAAGCATGATTAGTTGCAACCAAATTGGTATCCAGGTTTGGAAATGGATCTGTCAACACTATGGATGTGTTAGAAGTTTTTAATAGTTTAGAAACTTTCGAATGGTGAGGAAAATCTCTTGCAAAATTCTTGTCATTACATATTAGACATGGATAACGAGGTTTCCTTGCTAAATTAAAGGAATTAGATGACTTCTCTTGAGGAGAGTTTTCAGATTTCTTCTTATTTTTCCCTTTCTTGTTGCTTCTTGGTTGCTTTTGACTTTTTCCCTTGTTAGATGACATGGCATTGATCTCGGAAGCAGGAACCTCAGATGCATTAACAGTTTGATTTGAAATGGAAAGTGCTTGACCAAATGGTCTGCCTACTACTTGCATGCTAGAGTAACCAATCACACCATCACCGGCATGAGAGTCCCTACTCAATGATGGAGGTGGAATAGTTTGACCTTGTTGTGGTGCATGTGGTATTTTGTCATAGAGCGTGCCGGATTGTGTATAGATCAAATCCAAGTATTGGGTACAACCAATGACTTGCTCTTCTATGACAACTCTACCTTTGGCCACATACCCGGTGATAGATGGCAACAAGGACTTTATGAACCAGTCAGATAATAGCTTATTAGGAACAAAGGTTTTAACCATTCGACAATGATGACACCACTCATGAATATGATCTGACATGTGAGTTGCAGTGTCCGATTAAAGTTGGTCAAAAGTTCTGTTCCAGCTTTGTATCTGATGGGTAACTGGAAGTGGGTCAAAAGAGTCATGGCTAAAGTTGTGAAGTTATCTAAAGAAGCTCTTGGAAATTCAATATACCATTTAACAGTTGGACCACTGAGTGTTTTTTGGAAAAGATGAAGTCTGACCAAATCGTCATTTAAGGAGATTGATGAACAACACAAATGAAAGGTCATAACATGATTTGATGGGTCTTCTCTAGGATTTTTGTTAAATTTCAGAATGTCAGATGGTAACTTATGTAGAATTACTAGCCACCAAGGTGCATATAAGATTGGATCATTTGTGAGCCAATTTAAATCTAGTAATTCTAAAGTTGCTACAAACAGCAACTTTCGATCCAAGTCAGGTTGAGCATACCTGGGATATGATGGAATTTCCTGAGAAATATGTATTTGCATACCGACATAAGGTAGGTAACCTTAATAGGGTGGTTGGACATATTTGGTATAAGGATTATTGTTAGCTCTTCTATGCAGCGCTGACTTTCTAAGTTCAGAAAGAAGCATGGTCTATTTGGTTGTATCAAAAGGGGGCTCACATTGGTCACTTTTCCCTTTCTTCCTTCACCCCGCTCACCTCTAAACCTTTCCCATTCCCTATATAAACCTTCTAAAATATGACAAAGTCCCCTTTGGCCCGAGCTCTAAGCACAAAGTCAAACCAACCATAAAACATTACCCATATGCCCTTACGTGCTCATAAATCCCTCATTGATTTCCTGCCATTGATCATTCCCCGATAATCTAACGACCCACATTGCACCTGATAAAGGTGACTCGCTCAACCAATTTTCACCATCAAGTCATCTCCGCCAGATCTAACATCTTCGCATACATTGCGTAGACAACTTGATCGAGTGATAGCATGTGATGAGGGCCTCTTTTCTCTCTCATCCGCTGCTACATGTCACTCATTGAGTGGAATGGCACGACCCCGAGCCATTACCACTTAGCCCCTGAAAGTGGTGTGACGAAATCATTACGCCCTACCAAACCACCCTCGCTCATTAAATGCCCATGTAACTTCATCACCCGATGACTGTCCGATCTATCCACTGAAGATCCAATGACAATGATGCACCATGTTCCCACCTCGGTCCATAGCTTTTTCTTAACCATCTCCGCCTTTCATCTCCCCGATCCGACAGTCATCCTTCTCGCTCACCCAAATTGTCCACCTACCCATGCACTCTACGTCCCACATCCATTCTGTTGACCAAGGAAGGAGATAACCCGCTCTGCTTCACTGACAACAATCGAACCACCAACAACCATATTTAACCTAAAGCATGTCCAAAGGACGAAAGGACATAGCACGACTCTATAACTGAATTTATCAGTCATGGACTCCGTTGGTACGAGCACTCCAACCACCTAAGGGATAACGCAACACTTGAACAGATCAAATTCACCTAGTGAAACAAGCGACCTCATCCAAAGACTCCATCAGGCATCTAAATGCAGTTGGTGGTCAATTATGACCCCTCCATACCTAAATGGCCAAGTGCCATTGTAATGGAAAACTTATAAATATCTAGGAGCAAGATGTAATCAAGGTTGGAATTTGATGTAAGGTTCAACTTCTGGAGACTGTAGACATTTTGTCACTTGCAGTGTCTCATCTTCATTTTTAGCAAATACAAGCCTCATTTGTTGTTAACTACTCACTATCCATTTTCCTCTGTTCTAAGCTTGTACCTGATATGTTGTGTTCTTGATCTCTTGATGTTTAGCACTAGATAATTGTCATGTTATCTCTGTGTTAGAATCTTGAATTCATCACTGAATAGGTTTCTAAAGTTTCTTTCTATCTAATCCAGGAGAGTTTTCATCCTATCTTAGCATTAATAGAATAGATTTATAGGTTTCTGTACTAGTTGCAGCCAGCCTTCACATGGTCTTTTGTGTCTGCTGGTGTGGTTAGTATTCTCCATATTCACCTAATATCTAAATTGTGAGCATTGGTGGTCTAAAGCCTTGTAGTTTGAGGGTGTTCATGCATGTCTAGAGTGAAATAGAGTAGAAGTGGTTATCTGGCTTGAACCAAACCATTATTCCTTCCATTAAACCTTGCAACAATAGTCGAATTTATATGTTACCAAGCATCTCCGAGCTACAAACTAGGAGAGTTTCCTGAAATCCTAACATAATTGGCACCATTGTCAGGCAGAGGATATTGAAGCTCAACTTCCCTGGGAGAATGACACAGATCTAGCTTTGATGATAGGCAAATTCTGGACACATTTTTAGTTTTAATCATCTATCTAGTGACTCTATTGGAGGCCAAACCTCATGGCAACTACACATCACAGTTCTCACTCAGTTTGTGAGTCATACTTAGAGAAATCCTCAGAAATCACTAGCTGACCCTGAGAAGACTGTCAAGCAGAGAAATACATCAAAAAAGGGAGCATCATGATAAAGTAAGCCTAAACAATCTTATGTATCTCTGCCAAAAAGGCTTGTAATAGAGCATCTACACGTTGAAAATATAGCCTCTAGTACTAGCACTGAAGAAATATTTTTAGAGAATCATAAAGCTCCCATTAATTTAATTCCTCCTTTGAATCTCAGCCCAAAGGAAACCTCCACTCCTATCCATCATATTCCTTTAGCCCTGAGAGTCATTTCTCAACTCCCTACAGTTCAAACTGCTAGCACCCTTCCATCCACCCTAGTCATGGCAAGTCCACAAGTGCCCACCAAAATGGAAAGAATCATAGCTGCTAGGTATGGACCCCTAGTCCTACCTATTCCTTTGAATGCCATGCCTGCAAGAGAATATCATAAATACATGCCTAAGTTCACTGGTACAAAGGGAGTAACAGCTGAAGAACACCTTGAGTCTTTTTATAGATATGTTGACAACCTAGATATTAGTGAAGATGATGTGTGGATGAGAGTATTTGTCCAAAGCCTTGATGGCGAGGCTAGAAAGTGGTTCAGAGAGCTGACCCCTAGGTCTATAGCATACATTGAGGCATTAGATGATGTGTTTTAAAGCATTGGGGAGATAAGAAAGACCTACTATACTCCCATACAGAGTTTGGTAAATTGAAAAAGGGAAAATGGGGAGTCATTGTCTGACTTTAGTAAAAGATTCAATCATATGTATAGCAAGATACTAGCCAAGGTGAAGCCTACCACCACCTCTGCCAAGCTCACCTATGCCAATGCCTTTGATTCAGATTTATGCCTGCTATTAAGAGAGAGAAGATGTGCTTCTCTACCTGAAATGCAAGATGCAGCCTTGGAGGTGGAATCCAATATCATGGCTGCAGAGAAACTCGAAGGACATGATGATAGAATGAGGCAGAGAGGTGAGTCTTCCTCTTCTTCTTCATCTTTGGAACCCAAAATAGACAAAATGACTAAAATGATAGAGTCATTGGCTACTAAAATATCCAAACTGAAGGTTAAGCAGAGTCTTGGGAAAGCAAGGCTTCCTAACACATTTGCTCCTAGAAATTCAAATCCATACAGAGGAGCAAATGAATAGTTGCAGATCATTCAGAAGGGCAAAGAGGCCAATGAAGAACAAAGGGTTAAGACTCCTTTCCAGAACGTAGCCATGGAGGAGGAGCAGTTTAATGAAGAGGATGAGATCCACTACATGGAAGACAAGGGAAATGCTGCCTTTTTGACATTAGCTGCCTATGAGGAATCATTACTCAGGGACCAGACCAGTCAAGAGTGGGACAAAGAAGTTGTTCTATAGACTGAAGACCAACAAAGATATAACTTGAGGTCAAGAATGAGTAATGTCAAAGAGAATCTTGCCAAAAGAGATGTTGTCCCCGCAGAACAGCAGATCATCAAATGAAAGTGACTGACAGCTGAACCCACCATCCTGAAAGCACCAGCTTAAGAGGTAAGAGGCCCTGATAAGTCTCCTTCCTGTTTCAGCTTTGAATCAGAAGTCTAGAAGTTAAAAATATTTGTACCTCTTATAAAACTTGTAAAGAGTGAGGCTTTTGAGAAGCCCATCCTTGATGCCCTTGAGCTGAAAGTCTTACAAGCATCCAATGACTATGTGAATTTACAATATGATAAACCTACAGTTGTGCTTATCCCAATGATTGAACCTGTTGATCACAATTGCCCATCATTTTATGTCTCCTTGACCATTCATGACAAAATCCTCCACAATTGTCTGCTGGACATGGGTTCTAGCCATAATCTGATGCCCAAAGCTGTCATGGAAGAGTTAGGCATTGATATTAGGAGACCTTATCATGACTTGTTCTCCTTTAATTCAAGAAGGTGAAATGTCTAGGGTTAATCAAAGATTTAGCTATCACCCTAACTCAACTACCCATGAAGAGCATGATGATGAATATTGTGGTAGGAGATGTCCCCCCTAAGTTTGATATGCTACTTTCGAGAGGGTGGATTAAGAGGTTGGGTGGGACATTGCAAAATGACTTTTCTTATGCCACTATTGTAGTTTTTGAAGGAGAAAGAAGAAGACTATATAGGGAAGGCCAGCTGGCCTATATCATCAGTGATGAAAAGAATCCCACTGATCATCCCATTTACGATATGGACACTAATTTTGGAGCATGTATTATCCAAATTGAAGAATCCCATAGGGCTTCGATGTAGCTTAAGAAACAAGTAGGCCAAGCCATGGAAGAGGAAGGGACACAAGCTTGGGATATGTTCTTTGATGGAGCATGTTCAAAGGAAACTGCAGGAGCAGGAGTGGTACTGGTGTCTCCAAAACAAGAAAGCACACATCTATCTTTTAAGCTAATGTTTCAGGCCACCAACAATATAGCAAAGTATGAGGCTCTGATATTGGGCTTAAACATTGCCAAAGACATAGGAATCAGTGACATAAAGGTGTTTGGAGATGCGGGTCTCATCATTCAACAAGTGAACAAAAATTCCAAGCAAGGTACCCAAGGCTGAAAGCGTACAGAGATGAGGTATGGAGACTCAAAGACTCTTTTGAAAACTTTTGTATCTCATATATCCCTATAGTAAAAAATCAGCTTGCTTATTCCCTTGTTGTGTCTACTAGAATGTTCATCCCTCCCATGCCCCCAAGATTGGCTTATCACGTCCAGGTAGAATATAGACGATCCTTGCCTGATAACGTCCATCACTGGAAAGTTTTTGAGGATGATGATGAAGTAAATAGGTTTCTGCAAGTCATTGATGAATTCTCTGAAATGCAAATTGATCAAGAAAATGAAACCTTGGAGGAATGTCCCCAGCCCTAGCTAAGGAATAGAATTGGCCAAGACAACATTGTACAATTGCCTAGCAATCATATACCTAAAGGGCTAGTGCCTCTAGAGAAGTTGTTTGACCATAATGATGTGCCTCATAAGATTTCCCAAAAAGAAAATCAGTCTGCAGTCCATAGGCATAACATAGGGAGTCCATATCATCCAAAGTATATAAATCTGTCCACCCATTTGTCTACTGCCCAAAGTTCTGAGTACTGGACCTTAATGAAGCAATTTTCTAATGTCTTGCCTGGGATTATAGTGATCTTAAAACTTATGACAAAAATATCATTCAGCATAAGATCCCATTGGAGAAAGACACCATTCCTTTCAAATAGAAGTTGAGACCCATAAATACTTTGCTCCTCCCTCTGATTGAAAAAGAAACTAAGAAGTTGTTGGCTGCCAAAATCATAGTTCCCCTGAGATATTTGAAGTGGGTAGCCAACTTGGTAGTGGTGAGGAAGAAAAACGGAGAAATTAGGTTGTGTGTTGATTTCAGGAACCTGAAGAAATGTTCCAGAAAAGACAACTATCCCCTGCCAAAGATGGAACATTTGCTACAGAAAGTCTTAAAAGCCAAAGTCATGTCTTTCTTGGATCTAGATGACAAAAAAAAGAGTGATTTCACCACTCCTTGGGGCACTTTTATGTACTATAAGATGCCTTTTGGGCTGATGAATGCTAGGGCCACCTTTCAGAGAGCCATGGATATAGCGTTCGTAGGAGAGAAGGATAAGTTTGTCCTTATCTACCTGGATCATATAACAATATACTCTAGCAGCCATCAATATCATTTGCAGCATATGAAGAAAGTGTTTCTAAAGTGCATGAGGTTTGGGATATCAGTGAATCCTAAGAAGTCACAATTTTCTTTAGAAGAAGGCAAGCTTCTAGGAAACATTGTTTCTATTGCAGGTGTTAAGATTGACCCAGAGAGAGTGAAAGCAATACAGGCCTTGTCTGTTCCAAGATCAAAAAAGGACATCCAATCCTTTTTGGGCAAAATAAATTTTGTAAGGAGGTTTATTCCTAATTTGAAATATTTGGTAAAACACATCACCTGTATGCTAAAGAAGGGATCACAAGTCAAATGGACTGATGCAACAAGAAGATCTTTTGAAGCCATCAAAAGAGCTATTATGGAAGCTCCCACTTTAATCAGCCCAGACTATAGCAAGGAGTTCCATATCTTCTCCTTTGCTTTCTGTGACACCCTTACAATAGTCTTATTGCAGAAAGATGATGAGGATTCAGAGCATCCAGTGGCATTTTTCAGCAGAACCTTAAGGAATGTTGAACTAAGGTATGATATTATCGAAAAGCAAGCTTATTCTCTTATCAAATCTTTAAAAGCTTTCCAAATCTACATTCTGCACTCCAAGGTAATTGCATATGTGCACTCTACTTCAGTAAAGTATGTCCTAACACAGCCAAATGTTGATGGAATAAGGGCTAAATGGATTGCAAATCTCATTGAATTCAACATAGAATTGAAGCCCACCAAGCTTTTCAAGGGCCAGGTCCTTGCTCAGTTGATGGCAGAAGAAAATTGCAAAATTCTTAACATAAACTGCATGGGTACAAATTCAGAGGATGTATAGATAGAAGAAGCAATAGTAGGACAAGGACATGACTGGTTGTTGGCTGAAAATCTAGCTTCTTTTGAATGGTATTCTAGAATAGCTCAATTTTTGCTGAAGCTAGAAGTCCCTCCAGGCCTTATTTCAAGCCAAGCTAGGACTATTAAGCTCAGAGTAGCCAAGTTCTGCATTCATGAAAATTTTCTTTGTTGGAGGGATCCATCTAGAATCCTTTTAAGATGTCAGGACAAAGAATAATCTGTGGAGGTCATGCATGAGTTTAATTCTAGCATCTGTGGAGGACATCACTATTGGAAAACCACATCCCACAAGATCCTCAGAGATGGGTATTATTGGCCCACTCTATTTTCTGATGTCTTTTCATTTGTAAGATCCTATGACAAATGCCATAGGTTTGAAGGAAAACAGTAGTTGAAGTCCTTACCCTTGAAATCAATACATGCCAATGGTCCTTTCTAGCAATGGGGCTTGGATTTCATAGGGGAAATTAATCCACATTCTAGTGGCCAACATAGATGGATCTTAGTAGCCACTAATTACTTCACTAAATTGATTGAGGCCATTCCTACTAAGAAAGCTGATCACCGTGTTGTCATGAAGTTCTTGACAAAAAAAAAATTCACCAGGTTTGGCTATCCAAACAAATTGGTTACAGACAATGCAACAGGCTTCAAGGAAAAAGAGTTGGTGGGCATGTGTTACTCAATGGGCATTAAGCTAGTGCATGCCACCTCATATTACCCTCAAGGTAATGGTCTAGCAGAATCATCCAATAAGATCTTGATAAGGATAATCAAAAATTTGCTGGAAGACAACAAAAGGCACTGGGATTCCAAACTAAAGTTTGCATTGTAGGCTGACTGGGTGACCACCAAGAAATCCACAGGGAATTCTCCGTTCAAGCTAGTATATGGCACTGAGGCTGTATTCCCAATCTAGTTGACCCTCCCTGTGGCCAAGTTCTTGTAGGAAGGGCAGAATGAGGGAAATGACATGGCAAGGAGGATTAGTGACTTGGTTGAACTGCATCAAGTCAGAGATCAATTGATTGAAAAGTCTATAGCACATCAAAAGAGAATCAAGAAAGCCTTTGACAGAAAGGCTAAGATGGACAATTTTCAAATTGGAGACTTGGTTCTTAAATGGGATGCACTGAAGGAAAAGAAAGGCAATCATGGGAAGTTCGATGCTCTCTGGACTGGACCTTTTGTCATTGCTCAAGTCCAGGGGAACAATACATTCATGCTGCAATGTATGGAAGGAGAAACACTTTTTGATGGCCCAGTCAATGGGCGATTTTTGAAGGTTTATGCTAATTAAGGCCTTTAGGCCTCAACATTGTAAATATGTTCTTTTTACAAGTTTTATTGTAGGCTTAACTAGACTCCATGCCAAATGGAACACTAGGAAATATTGCTGATCTTGTTTTTGTATGAAAGGCAGTGGTCTACGGTTCTTGAAACTTCATAGGGAGGCTTTCATCCCTAGAAGGAGCCAGTGTTAGGTCTACTATGCAGCATTGACTTTCTAAGGTCAGAAAGAAGCATGGTCTGTTTGGTTGTGTCCAAAGGGGGCTCACATTGGTCACTTTTCCCTTTTTTCATTCACCTCGCTCACCTCTAAACCTTTCCCATTACCGAAATAAACCTTCTAAAATCCGATAAAGTCCCCTTTAGCCCCATCTCTAAGCGCAAAGTCAAACCAGCCATAAAACCTTACCCATACGCCCTCACACACTTATAAACCCCTCATCACTATCCTGCCATTGATCATTCCCCGACAATCTAGCGGCCCACATCGTACCCGATAAAGGTGACCTACTTGACCAATTTTCACCATCAGATCATCTGACGGTCTTCACATACATTGCATAGTCAACTTGATCGAGTGATAATGTGCGATGAGGGTGGTTTTTCTCTCTCATCCACTGCTATGTGTCACTCATTCAGTGGAATCGCATGACACCGAGCCATTACCACTTAGCCCCCAAAAGCAGTGCGATGAAAACCGTTACCACCCAACCAAACCGTCCTTTCCCGTTAAACGCCTGTGTAACTCTGTCGCCTAATGACCATCCGATCTGTCTAGTGAAGATCCAATGACACTGACGCACACTGTTCCCACCTCGGTCTATAGCTTTCACCGAACCATCTCCACCATTCATCTCCCTGATCCAACGGTCATCCTTCTCGCTCACCCAAATTGTCCACCTACCCATGCACTCTACGTCCCACATCCATTCTATTGACTGAGGAAGGAGATAACCCGCTCTGCTTGACTGACAACAGTCGGACCCATAACAACCATATTTAACATAAAGCATGGCCAAAGGAGAAACGACATAGCATGACTCTGTAACTGAATTTATTAGTCATGGACTCCACTAGTACAAGCACTCCAACTGCCTAAAGGATAGCGCAGCACCTGAACAGATCAAATTCACCTAGTGAAACAAGAAACCTCGTCCAAAGACTTTTATATACATATTTTTGCACATCAACCCCAAACTTATATGTCAATGTATTAGGGCTTATCAACCCCTCAAATATTGTTTCATACCCTAAAGGAACATAGTCATCTGAGTACATCATTCCCCAAAAGTTGCATCTGAGAAACAATCCAGAAATTGCCTGAGTTGAACCATATTGACTGCTCCACTACCAAAGTACAATGCATACTGAGTGGTACACTGCTAAGGTATGATGCATACTGTTTAGGCCTTCTATAGGGTGCCAAGGGAAAGGATGGAAAAATTTCCACGACAGTTTGCTAGGTGGATGCTCATAGAATCTTCTAGAAACTTCTCCTATGCCACTTGCCTCTCTGAATTCGCCCAAGGATGAATAAGGGATCTAAAAGCATCTGTTATCCCTTCTCTTGTGGAACCAATTGTAACAAGTGGAATGAAACTAATCAAACCCCATGGATGACTCACACCCTTGCATACATCTATAAATGGATCCCTCATCCAAGAGATCTAGGGGATGGAAGGTTGTGAATTGCAAGCAAGTGTTGATAGTTTGTAATTGAGGAGAGAGCATTGTATTCCTCTTGGAATGATATTTCTATTTCATGAGGTGAAGAAGTATTGAAGTTGGGAGGATGATGTTGGATCAGACAACTAGGTTGTAATTCTCCTTTCTATTAATAAAGCTCTTCAAGTTTTCTCCCATATGATTGTGCAATTGTGAATGTTATCATTTGTGAATACTATAATTCATTCACTATATATTTGATTCTGTAATTTTTATGTTGTAATAGATCATGATGCTTTGATGGTTCTTTGTTGTTGTACTTGTGCAAGTACTCTCCAAGTGTGTTAAGTATGGGGAGGAGTTGTCGGATCTGTTAAAGGAGAGAGAGATCAAGCAAAGGATTAAGCGGAAGTTCCAGGTTGCTTCCATTATCTTTCTCTTATCTATTACACATAGAAGAAATCATTGAATTGCTTTAAACTGTTGTTTCTAGGGTAGATGCCAAACCTAGAGGGCTAGCATTATTTAGGAATACTAGTTTTCCCAGAAACAAATTGGCGACTCCGCTGCTTTAGTCGATGAATGCTACTTCAGTCGATGAATGCTGCTTCAGTAGATGAATGATGCTTCAGTCGATCTCTGGTTTAGTTTATGAATTAAACATTTTACTTGCAAGCACATCTAGATACCTTTTTGGTAGCTCGGTAACCTCTCAGGACATTCCATCATAATTTTCTCATCATTGTTCATCAAAACCGAAAACAACGCCACATTTGAGCCAAAACCCATTTCAGTTGCGCTCCCTGGACCATCGAACTGTCTTCCACTATGACTTAGTATGCATCACACCTCTTGAGTGCAGTAAATGCAATGCATCTCAGTTTCTGTGAAGCTTAGGTGCAATGATTGATTGAACTCTTTTTCCATATAGAAATTGAAGGTTTTTGACCTTGTTTTCAGTTTTGTTTGGTTGTTTTACTACAAATGAACAGTGGCTATTTACTAAAACTTACTTGCATCACTTAGATCAACCCCAATTACATTAGGATTACTGAATGTTTTTGTGTATTTGTTCATCATTTACAATCCTTTCTCGAAAAGTTGTTTAAATCGATTTGTCGTTTTGGTACAAAAAGTGTCGTAATTGTCATTTTTTGTCCAAAAGAGAAGTGTCGTGAATTCTTCCTTCCCTTGATAATCGATTGAATTTTTCTTGATGCGTTTTATTTGATTTGTTTACATTCAAAGTGTTGAAATCATTTTTGTTCAAAATTGAAAGTGTCATTTTTGAGTCTTCCTTTCTCTTTTGAAAAAGAAATTGTCGAAAATGTCATTTTGAGTGAAGTATTTCAGATCTTTTTTGCATTTAGCTTTCCTTTTGGCATTTTTCACATTAAGGAGATCGAAAAAAATACATGCATTTGCATTTAGCATTTTTGGTTTGTGTGCGAAAGGATGATTTAGGGAAATTCACTAGTGTGTGCTCTTTGATCTTTGCTTAAAAGCACTGTTATCTTCTTTCCCTAGTAGCTAGGATTTTCATTCCTTAAATAAACAAAGATTGTTTATCATTGTAGATTGCATCTTAGGAATTTCAGATCATCATCATGCGGTGAACCATTGAAAGGAAAACTCTAAACAATATCAACTTTGAGATGAATTTCAATGAACCTAACAATGCTTTCGAACTTAACGCAACATATCTAGAGGTCTAGGCTACTGACATGTTCCCGCATCGTTAAAACTAGTGGCTATCATTTTCATTGAAGGTTGGGTGATTCCTCCTCCTTGATACGACAAGTGCTAGCACGGACTTGTGCTCCGCATACCATCATGTATATATTGGGAGACCACAATAGGCTTAAATCCTTTATCCATAGGAAACTGAGTCTGCCGCCTTATTGATCGCAATGCACTGAACATAGCATTCTGGAATATTGACTGTTGTACATAAGTCCTTGGTAATTTCTTTCTAATTTATCACCAAGGTGTATATTGCAGTTTTACAATTTGTTTGGTAATCCCTCTATCTAGATATTCCAGAGTAGTCACTTTCATTCCTTTTCAACTTTCAAAAGAAAAGGTCCATCTGAGCACTTGTCCTTTCAGGCTCATTAAAAATCGAAGGAGACTAGAGTCATCTTTAGCTTTTTCTTGACTCTTAAAAACTAAAATAGAAAATTTGTGTCCAAGCGTCATTAAAATTAATTGAATTCGGAATAATAACCCTTTTTCTTAGTTGATCTTAAGTTGAGATATATGGAGACAAATCTGGAGTCCACTGATCAAGGAATCCCTTTTGATGGGAATCCTAGTCCTTTTCCTCCTTTCAAAAATATTGGTGCTCCTTATATGGCTACACTGTCCCTTCCGGGAATTACATTGGCTTGCCAGTATGGCTATTTTCAACCTCTTTGGTTCAAAATGTCGTTATTTCTCCATAATCGAGTGCACCTCCAATTGTTCCTGAAGTTAACTCTTTGCCTTCTTCCTCGTTTGTTTCTTCCTCCCCTTCTTCCTCTTCGCTTGGTGATAGTATTGGTACTAGTAACTGGGTGGCTAAGAAGAAGAAGAAAGGGCAGGAGAAGGAGAGGAAGCAAATTCAGTAAGGGGGCAACAAAGCAACCATTTCTCTGGATGCAACATCTGATGAAAATCTGTCCATTAAGCTTCCCAAACCAGAATATCCATGCACAATTTGTGCAGGAGACCATTTTCATTGAAATTGTCCCTACTTTCCTCGAATCTTGAAAGAATGGTGTTCCCATTCACACCATCCCATGTCATCAACCTCTGGAGATCATGTTGGTAACACACCATCAACTAGTGATAGTAAAGTTCATGGACAGAAGGGAAGGGTCAAAATTCCACGTAGGTTATGTGAAGGTAATCATTCCCTTCACATTTGTCCCTTTTTGGATGAAGCCAAAAGAGTGTTGGATAACCATCCTACTCCACCACAGCGACTTCCATCTGGTTACAAGAAACCCTCCCAGAATCCTTCACTAGGAGATGAACCAAGAGACTTAAATCAAACGTCAGTCGAAACCACTCTCTTTGAAAGTGAATCCTAAGAGTCTATACCCGACCAAAATCAACAAGTCGAGTTAGCAGTTGACCCGATTTCTCCTTCAGCTAATCGTACCTTTCCCGAAGAGAGTGAAAATGATACCATTCAAGTTCTTTTTCTTACTTCATATTCTAACGACTTTGGAGGAAATTTGCTTGTTTTGTCAAGGCAGGAGGAAAACCCTCCAGTTCTCGTAACTCAAGATGTTAATTCTCCCGTTTCTTCGGAACCCCCTCCAAATAGTCTATTCACTTCATTTGATTGGAATCAACTGGCAGGATCCCACCTTCCTTCTTATGTGCCTTTCCAGATCATAGTACAGCTTTGTAAAATGATTATGTTTGGCACTATTATAAATGAAGGTGCATCAGTGAAGACACTTTCCACAACTGCTTGGAAAGTGCTTGGTTCGCCACCGCTTGTTTTGTTACACAGAATCTATTAGGCTTTAACAATGGAACCAATCGACCATTAGGGATCCTTCCTAAGTTACCTATTATTTTGGATAGAAATATCATTTATCTGAACATGATGGTAGTCCGAGGACCTCTATATTACAATTTAGTTCTTCGTCATGACTATGTTTATAACATGGAAGCTACTGTTTCAACACTCTTCTGAGTGATATGTTTCCCGCATGAAGGCAAGATTTTCACCATTAACCAGCTTTCATTTCCCTGTCCAAATATAGCTCCAAGTAAAACATCATCCCTAAATGGTCCACTTATGCTAATGGTATCATCCCCACCATGGGTTGATTAAGTGGCAACCTGTTCCATACCTACATCGATTGACAATCAATTCAGTGATGTTGTACATTATGTACTGAGGGCATTGGAACCAGATCTTACCTTCACGACCAGTTATGAGTTGTGACCAAAGGGTCTTAGAGGATAGTTCGTTATCTTGGGTCAACCTTGTTAAAAAATGAAACCAAGGGTCTCCGAGCATAGTTCCTTGTCTTGTGTCAAGCTCTTTTAAAAATGAAACAAGGTCCCAAGTTTAAAGTCAAGTCTTTCACTTGATCTCGTAAAAGAATCTCCATTCCACCCACCTGATAGCCATGACAATTCTACTTAGGTGAATGTAATGAAGCTTGGAGGCCATGCACCTTGTGGTAAAGATAAGTTTCCCTATAGGTTATGTGATTGGTCTTTCACACCATTCACCTTTGTCTATCTAAACGAAGCCAAAGAGGCGTTGGATAATTGTCTTGCTTCACTGCAACAACTTCCATCTAGTTAGAGGAGACTCTACTTTTCATCATGCTGGGGGCATGTAAACTGAATCAAGCGTAGTTTTTTCATTTCAATATTGTGTTAAAAAGAAACCGAATCCAAGCATAGTTCCTCGTGGTTCAAGCTTGTCTAAAAATGAACCCATTTTCAATTGGTAAAGTTAAGTTTCCATGTAGGTTATATGATTGGTCTATCACACCATTCATCTTTGTCTATCGAAATGAAGCCAAATAGGTGTTGGATAACCGTCCTACTTCACCGCAACCACTTCCATCTGGTTAGAGGAACCTAATGGTAAAGTTAAGTTTCCCTATAGGTTATATTATTGGTCTATCACACCATTCATCTTTGTCTGTCTGAATGAAGCCAAATAGGTGTTGGATAATCATCCTGCTTCACCGAAACGATTTCCATCTGGTTACAAGAGACTCTCCTTTTCATCATGTTGGGGGCATGTAAGCCAATTCAAGCATATTTTTTCCATTTTAAGCTTGTGTAAAAAAAAAAAAAAACTGAAACCAAGAATATTTTGTTCGTTTCAAGCTTGTGTAAACATGAAACCAAATCCAAGCATAGTTCCCCATGGTCCAAGCTTCTCAAAAAATGAACCCATTTTGAAATTTTAACTCTTGTGATTTCCATTCTGTCAGCCTTTTGAGCCTTGTTTGTTTTCATCTCATCACCACCATCTCTTTGGCCGATCATACGCTTTCGCTTGGTTGTTTTACACTTTTTGAGGAATAGTTGCAATGAGTGGTCTTATTAGCCCACATCTTCACATAAATCAACATTTTTTGAGAAGTTCCAACATCACCGGAACCATTTTCTACCCTAGACAACACTCGTTCCTAAAAAATAGAGTCCTCTTTAAACCCTTTTCAGACTCGTTAAACATGAAAAGATTGTCAAGCACTTGTATTTTCTGGCTCGTTAAAGTATTGGAAATGTCATCCCTTCTGTATTATTTTATCCTTTTTCAGACCTGAGGGTTTAATTTACAGAAAAGAACTTATGGAGTTTTCTTTTTTTCCCTTTTCAAACTCTCTAAATATGAAAAGGACCGAGTTATCCTTGTCACTAAACTCATTAAAACAATAGCGACAAACTTGTCCATCTAGACAAGACTGAGTTTCACTGTCGCTAGACTTGTTAAAACATTAAATAGTGATAGGTTTGCCGAAAGGGAAAATTATAGAACAAGCATATGTTATCCTCCTCAAGCTTGACAAAAATAAAGAGGTACTAGTCAGCAATGACTAGGGAGAAAGAGGAAAAAACTTGAAGAATTTATGGTAGTAGGTCACTCTTGAACATGAAATTTTCACTTCATCTCCATTACTGAGTTGGGTTGGGTTATTCCATTGACCGATCATCATACCATTGGTCTTTCGTACCATCCATCTCTTGGGGTTAACGCTACCAATTCATCTCAGTGTCGCCGACATGTTCAAAAGAAGTCATTCATTTCAGAAATCACCACCCAGTTAATGTCTCATCCACTGCAATACCTCCAACCTTCATTTTTTCATAACCGCCATTCTTGAACCTTGTGTCATTAGTACATTTTTCACCTCCAGAAATCATTTGATTCGTTTCGTGTCGTAGATGTGGAATACATCAAGACCCTCCTATGATGAGTCGCTTCTTGTTGACATCAGCTCATTATCCAAGAAGTTGACTTAGAAACAACCCTTTCAGTCCTTTGAAGCTTGCATACATCAATGGCAAGTTTCTCACTTTCGACGACAAGTTGACATCAATGGCCTTGGACCGAAAGATTTTTCATGGTGTTCAACATTAGATCAAATATTCACACCACGTGAATTGTACTGTAGTACCTTGAGGGTCATTATCATTATCGGTGATTCCTCTCACGTCTGTTAACAACTCACATCATTGGCTGGTAATCAGACGATGTCTTTCCATGTTTGACTCCAAAACATCTCTTCACATCGATTGACTTGTACATCAAGAGAATATTGAACGAGTTTTGAAGACCTCGGATCTAGTTTCATCCATTCGGGCTATGATATATTTATGGATATAAAAAAATCAAATGTACAAAGGCTCTGCACAGATGGTCATCCTAAACATGGATGATGACTCTGTATCTGAAGAATCACTCGTCTGTATCTATAGATGACTATTTGATCTATGTACATGAAATGAAATTTATAAAGCTGAGCATGGGAATTCCTCCCTCAACTAGATCATGAAAAGCATATTATGATAATGTATTGTATTGTAACTAATGCAGGTCACCTTCCAGTTCAAAACTTCGGATCCTCACGATAAAGCATTTCACCTGACATGAATATTTACGATCTCATGCTTTAGTGTGCAACTGTTATAAACATATTTGGGCACATCAATCCCAAACTTATATGTCAATGTATTAGGGCTCATCAATTGCTAAAAGAGTTCTTTCATACCCTAAAGGAACATAGTCATCTGAATACATCATTCCGCAAAAGTTCCATCTGAGAAACCATCCAGAAATTGCCTGAATTGAACCATACTGACTGCTCCACTAGCAAAGTGTGATGCATACAGAGTGGTACACTACCAAGGTGTGATGCATATTGTTTAAGCCTTCTATAGGGTGTGATGGGTGAGGATGAAAAAATGTCCGGGATAGTTTTCTTGGTGGATGCTCATAGAATCTTCTAGAAACTTCTCCTAGGCCACTTGCCTCTCTGAATTCACCCAAGGATGAATAAGGGATCTAAAACCATCTGTTATCCCTTCTCTTGTGGAACCAATTGTAACAAGTGGAATGACACTAATCAAACCCCATGGATGACTCACACCCTTGCATACATCTATAAATGGATCCCTCATCCAAGAGATCTAGAGGCTGGAAGGTTGTGAATTGCAAGCAAGTGCTGATAGTTTGTAATTGAGGAGAGAGCATTGTATTCTTGTTGGAATGATCTTTCTATTTCATGAGGTGAAGAAGGATTCAAGCTAGGAGGATGATGCTGGATCAGTCAACTGGGTTTTAATTCTCCTTCTATTAATAAAGCTCTTCAATTTTTCTCCCATATGATTGTGCAATTGTGAATGTTATCACTTGTTAATTATATATTTGATTCTGTTATGTTTATGTTGTAATAGATCACGATGCTTTGAAGGTTCTTTGTTGTTGTATCTGTGTAGGTACTCTCCAAGCATCTTAAGTATGGGGAGGAGTTGCGGGATCTGTCAAAGGAGAGAGAGATCAAGCAAGGGATTAAGTGGAAGTTCTAGGTTGGTTCCATTATCTTTCTCTTATCTATTACACATAGAAGAAATCATTGAATTGCTTTAAACTGTTGTTTCTAGGGTAGCTACCAAACCTAGAGGGATAGCATTCTTTAGGAATACTAGTTTTCCCAGAAACAAGGACTACATCAGGTAGTTAAATGCAGTTGGTGGTCAATTATGACCCCTCCATACCTAAAATGCCAAGTGCCATTATAACAAAAACTTATAAACATCCAGGAGCAAGATGTAATCAAGGTTGGCATTTGATGTAAGGTTCAACTTCTGGAGACTATAGACATTTTGTCACTTGCAGTGTCTCATCTTCATTTTCAGCAAATACAAGCTTCTTTTGTTGTTAACTGCTCACTGTCCATTTTCCTCTATTCTAAGCTTATACCTGATATGATGTGCTCTTGATCTCTTGATGTTTAGCACTAGATAACTGTCATCTTATATCTGTGTTATAATCTTGAATGCATCACTGAATAGGTTGTTCAGGTTTCTTTCTATCTAATGTAGGAGAGTTGTCATTCTATCTTTGCATTAGTAGACTAGATTTGCAGGTTTCTATACTAGTTGTAGCCGGCCGTCACATGGTCTTATGTATCTGTTGGTGTGGTTAGTATACTCCATATTCACCTAATATCTAAATTATGAGCATTGGTGGTCTAAATCCTTGTAATATGAGGGTGTTCATGCATGTCTGGAGTGAAATAGAGTAGAAGTGGTTATTTGTCTTGAACCAAACCATTATTCCTTCCATTAAACCTTGCAAAAATAGTTGAATTTATATGTTACCAGGCATCTCCGAGCTACAACCTAGGAGAGTTTCCTGGAATCCTAACAATTATAACTAGGTTGAATGTGTGGTTGTCCAAAACCTACAAAGCCTTGTTGACTAGGACCTTGGTAAGCTTGAGATTGACCAAAACCATGTTGAGCCTATGGAACAATTCCAAACTGGGGTTGGAATTGGTGGAATTGGGGTTGTTGAAATTGAGGTTGCCACGGTTGTTGAATCAACTGTTGTTGTTTTTGGTACAACTGTTGTTGATTTAATGGTTGTTGTTGTCCAGCAATGAATGGTTGGCCAGGTTTTGAATAAACTATACCAGTGTAAGCCTGGGTCAGTCCAGATAAGGGTATACTAACCTGAGGTTGTTGCTGAACTCTAGAAACAAGTGGTTTTTGTACAACAACTTGAGGAACTTGAACTTCTTGACTTGAAATTTGTGATTGCAAGGTAGAAGGATCAGTTTGTACTGGTTGAGATACAATAGTTTGAACTTGTGACTGTGTTATAGTAGTAACAACAAGTGTAGTGGGAACAACTGACATAGTTTGCATTGGTTGTGTTGGATACACAAGGCTTGGTTGAACTAGCATTGTTGGTTGCCATTTGACAAACTCTAATTCCAAATTGACTTGAACAATGTGGGATATTACCATATGGTAGTCCTCTAGAATAAGGAGGATACAGTGAATAAGCATATTGCCCTCCATATGGTGGAAATCTAATATTTAATGTATACACGGGTCTTTCTTGACCAAATTGCCCAGCTTGATATTGATATGCAGGATCAAACTCTTGAGGTCCCATTAGAGAAGAACCAGGTAAAATTCTAGTTGAGGACATGGGTGATGACCATGGTGTAGAAGCAACCCTTAAGTGGGTTCCAGGTAATGATTGGTAACCAACTGGGATAGACGATTCACCATACAGGTGCAACTCAGGTGTGCTAGAAGACATTAAAGAGGTTACAACAGAAGATTATGTTACATCTACATTAGATGATATAGTCTGAAATGTTGACAGTTCTTCAGCCATAGTTAACTGCCCCAAAAGTTGTCCTAAAGAATCGTCAGGTACTTGAAAAGAAGCAGGATCAAATGAAGTGAAAAAATCAGGAGTATTAGGATAAAGATAAAGCAGGTCCCAAAGTGAAATGGGGTTCCAGGTGTGGAATCTTCTTCCAATTTCTCCTTTACAGGAATTAAACCTAGTGGAAGAACTTCACTGTCAAGTCCGTAAAAGATTTCTGTGTTGATGAAGTTGAAGTTTTAATAGTTACTGATATTTGAGGGATAACTGGTTGATCATCTTCTGGTAAAGTAACTATTTTTGAATGTTCAAATTCAAAGTCCAGTGTTCAGGTAAATGAACAACAGTTTTAGAAAGAGGTTCTTGAACAACTTCAGGTTTAGATGTAACTTCTATTTGAACTGGGATATATTCTGGATTAACTTCTAGTTGAACTGATTCAAGTTCAGAAGTATTTTCTTGTTGAGCAATTTCAAGTTGAGGATCAACTCGTTATTTACCAACTTCGGTTATTGTTTCACTAGGATCAGTACTAATCTCTTCAGGTAATTGTGAAACCTATTCTTCAGGAACAGATGTACCAGAAATAGTTGGAGTAATTGGAGTCTCTGTACTTACAGAAATAGATGATTCAGGTAACTCAGATGAAGAACTAGGAGTTCTTGATGTACTAGACTTAGTTAAGCAAGACCACTTTGCTCGAATTGGTGTCGCTTCTGGAGGCAAAGGCAGTTTTCTCACTGTTCTATATGAAGGATTGGGTATGTGTTGATGTTCCTCCACAATTGATGATTAATTTTATTATCATAAAAGAAATAAACAAAAAGGAGTATACTAGGCAAAAGGTTTACCAAGCAACTGTAAATTGCAGAATACCTCCTAGCGAACCAAGAAGTACCGACAGGAAATCTCCTCGAATGCTATGTTTGGTGTATCACAGTTTACAAGGTGGCCGAATCAGTTACTTAAGGATGGATAGTAACCTAGAGTTGTCCTCCCATATATACCCGAAGGTACGTGGAGACCCAGTCCGTATAAACGTTGTCTAATGCAAAACCGCACAGTGAGAGCATTCCCATATACTTTACATACTGTAACACCGCCCTATATACCTGAAGGTACATGGATGGGCTATGATATACTGACGTACGTGGAATGAGGTATCACACTCAGGATGTATTTCAAACAAGTTAGTGACAATTGCTTTGTTTTATGATGCTAGAACATGTCTCTAGCCTAGAACCACTAAATGTTTGTGTTAATGACAATGCTCCATTAGGTAAATTGATGTTTATTTTAGTTGATATTGCTTAGAAATTTGCCTTTCAAGTTCACCACGTGATGTATTCTGAAATTACTAGGAATGCAACTATCATGATAAGCATTTTTTCTATTCAATTTATCGATGAAAATCCTAGCTACTAGGGATAGAGCAAACAAGTACTTTTTGATCAATCAACAAAGAGGACAAACTAGATGCAATTTCCTAAACCATTCCTATTTGAGCACACAAACACAAACTCTAAAATGCAAAATGCATGTATTTATTTTTGATTTCCCTTAATGTAAATGAACAAAAAGGAAAACTAATGCACAAGTGATCAAAAATCACTTTTCATAAAAATGACAATTTTGCGACAATTTCTTTTCAAGGAATAATTTACGACACTTTCGATTTCAAAGAAATGAGGAACTACGACACTTTCAACAAAAAGGTAAATCATATGCACATATAAATAAATCGATATTTTATGAATCAAGACTTTACGACAATTCAGTTTTCAAAGGAAAAGATGATTTGACGACACTTTCTTTCTACAAAGACCAATTGACAAAAAACTAACTTTTGACTATAGATTGAAAATGACAAAGTAATACATAAGAAACATTTATCAATCCTAGTCTAAGTAGGGCCGGATAAGGAGATGAAAAGACTATTTTCAGAGATAAGACATCATTGATATTCAACAAACAATTCAAAACAGGAGAAAATTGACAAAAACTTCAGTTCCTAGATGGGAAACTGACCCTCAAGGGATTAGCGCATGCAGCAGTGAGAGACAGTGCACTTGAGCACACTGGCTCTATGCAGGAAGTGCATTGCAGTTCACTATGTCCTTCACTAGAGTGCACTGATGACAGTAAGCCATTCTGAAGGCAATTTTGTCACAATTTTGGCTCAATTTTCTATGAATTATGACTGAAATTCAATCAACGACCACAAGTACAGTATGTAAAAATGTCTTAAGAGGCTTATTAGCTACTAAAAGGGTAATGTATCCCTAGCGAAGGCACCAATTTGTTTCAGGAATATTTAGTGTTCTTGGACAAACACCTAACCCTCTAGACTAGTAGCTAAGTCTAGAAACAATAGTGCAAAGCATTCTCTACCTTTTCTATAACCAATAGATTAAATAAGAGAGAAGAGAAACCTACTTGTAGCTTTCACTTGCTCCTTATCTCCCTTGACTGATTCTATTGCTCCTTTCCATACTTAAGCCACTTGAAAATTACCTGCACACAGACAGAGACAAAAACACATCAAAGCATATGATAATAATCTAATGATTAAACATAACATGGAATCAAGAGCATGATATAAATATGAAAGCATCAATTTACAATACAAACATAAGGAAAAAGCTTTGAAGACTTTATTGATAAAATGAAGAGTTACAACGCATATTTTCTCAATTCAATGGAACTCCTCCAGTTCAATCCCATCTTCTCCTCATGACAAGCATGACATTTTCACATCATTACAGTACTTGATTCAAGACTCATACTAACAACTTCTTCCTATATCAGTGAATTCCAACCCCTGGTCGCTTGAATGAGTGGTCTTTTTATAGGTGAGTGAAGGAGCTTAGGCCATTAATGGTGATCATGAATGCTCTCCCAATTTATGATTTAGTTCCATGGAGGAAGGGATAAAGGGATAGATGTTCCTTAACTCCCTCCCTCATCCAAATACAAACCAAAAGGAGTTGATACCCTTGAGAAATTTCTAGAGGCATCCAATGGATAAGGAATCTTTCAAACCCTCATGGAAATTCACTCAAATTCACCCAACGTAGGCCAAAGAGGGACCAAGTGCACTACAATGCACACTAACGGTATATTCGCTGCACTGCAGTGCACCCTAATAAAGGCTTACCTACACTGATCTCTTTAGGGGCAGTTTTTGGATGAATTTTGTCATGGAATCTGTTGGGAAGAAAGCATGATGATGGTTGCCTTCATTAGGGCATGAAACAACTCAAGTAGGGTTTGATGGACCCTAATAGTACTAATCTAGAAGTCAGGGTTGATGTGCCCAAATTTATCTGTAACAAGGTCATGGTTTCTTCTTTCCTTTGTTCAGTACCTTTGAAAAGCCCTCTGTAATTTGGTTGCAGACTTCTCGCAGGAGTGTCTTATCCATGATGAACTTAGGTAGGGCATGGGGGGCCTTATGGGTACTGAACACTCTGATGAACATTCCCTCTTGGATGGGAAACCAATGTGCTACCTTGATCATTGTCTCCATAGCCCTCTTTAATATGCATGGTGGTTGCTCACCAAATAGCATCTGGTATAGCTGTGTGATAAAATATTCTAAAATCACATCTAATATACATTTGTAGGTAGTGTCCTAGAAACGCTTGTAGTGATGGTGGATGGGGTCGGCCGCTGATATATCCCAGTTATAGCTCTAGCCCTCAAACTGGCGTCTTGTGCAAACAACGTCTTGGAGATACAAAGCCATGTAGAATTTTGGAGGTTTTTCTGAATGTGGGTGCTTGGCTACCGCCATGTTGTGTTTCAAAGACAAGCCAAGGATGCTTGCCAAATTGAAAATAGTTCCCCGAGTGGCGACAACATGCATGAGAGGTACATAGGTTCCATCGAATACGTTGGAGTCTGCCTTATCATACAAGCGACACATTATAGCGAAATTTAGTTGAAAAACCTTTTGTAACCCTTCTGTCCTCTATGTATGATCTGATCTAACCTGGAACTTTGATGGGTCCTCCCAAAATTCCCTTAGGATATCTTTGATTGGGATTAAAAAACCTAAGAGCCACTTGGTATTGAAGGTCTCGTATTTCTCTAAGAGTTTGTAGTAGGAAAGGGTGCTCTAATGTTGTGTTTGACCATCGATGAATTTGTATGTGTATTCTCCAGGATCCAGTCAATAGTCTTTGCGCATGGAAAGATCGACGGGTGTGATGCTATCTGGTGTAGCCTCGACCTTTTGAAATTTAGGTATATTGGGAAATCCTCTTGGGTTTCCAGTATGTCTAGCTTTGAGAACTCTTCGTAGATGTCATACCAGGAGAGTTTCATGGTTTTGTTAATGTTGCAAGTTGTATCCCCATAGATGGGTGGCTCCTCGGCATGGTAGATCTCCCACGAACTACTTCTCGAACCATTGCGAGTAGCCTTAGTAGTTTGAGGAGCCATCTCATCTTCAAAAGAGGAGATGGATATGCACTCGAGGTCCACATCGTCTTGCATATCTAAAATACAATCCCATAATGAGAGCAATGGCATGAAAATCAAGTAAAAATTTCCTAAATGAAATCAACTTTAAAAGATGGGAGGAAGCCTTTCTAGTAGGTCAAAAAGGGAGCTACGTCATATGGTGGCAAGACAAGGAGTGAAACTTAGTGACTTAGCATAAGATTCGTAGGTTACACAGTCGCATGGTCGCTAGGTCATAGGGTCGCATAGTCACAAGGTCACACAGTTGCTACGTCACAGGAACACAAGGTCGCTAGGTTGCAGGGGTAGCGCAGTCAGTAGGTCGTGGGAAAAGTGGTATCGTAGCCATGGGCCATGCGACCTAGGTTTTGGGTGGGCTAAGGAGGAATATTTGAGGCTTTGGGGTGGTCTAAACTTCTTCCGAGAAAGATGGTTAGGCCTACTGGTAAAAAACAGGGATGATCAGGGTCGAAGAATGGTACTGAGGGGATCAAGAAAGGTTGAACAAGGCCAGGGAAATTGTGTCTTTGGTCTGAGGTAAAACACCTAAGAAAAAGGAGATAAAAATCCCTTTGGGGTGGATGGTGGAGGTTCGGGAGAGCGAGTAATGACACATGGTTAAAACCGGGAAGGTTAAAGGTCACCTACCTAGAGAAAACGCGTGTGTGCCCAAGTCACAAGCTTCCTTTTCTTTCGTGTGACCAAAGGAGTTGTTAAAATGAATGGGGAGACCTCCCTATTTATTGTTTTGGTTGCATGTGCAAAGGTCGCATGGGTTGATAGTGTGATCTTGCGACCTATGTGACCTTGTGACTTGGTGGTCGCGAGGTCACATCAAGGTTCAAGTGTAGCCTATGCAACCTTGTGACCTATGCGACCTTGTGACCTGGTGGTCATGAGGTCGCAAGGGTGATATTTTCATGTCGAGGGGTAAATGCAACCTTTATGACCTATGCAACCTTGCAACCTGGTTGTCGCGAGGTCACAAGGGCCACATAGTCGCGTCGAGGGGTATCTGCACTGTATGCGACTTTTGCAACTTAGCGACTTGTGGGTTATGACAGTCGCAATTTTTTGACATAGTCACATTACGAAGCTGTGACTGACTTACTTAAATAGGATCTTGCAATTTAGCTTCACTTAGCCAGAAAAATTAGGTTTTTACAGGGTTCTTCTACTTTGGAAAACTTCTATGTGAATCTCAGAGGTGCAGGAAGTCTTGCACGATATAGGGGCTCCAAATATTTTAAGGATTTCAAAATTTTTGGAGGGGTTGTTGCAGCAACTACAATAGAGAGTTTGCACATATTTGTCTTCTTTTGTGTAGGAAATCCTTTCTACAGACATAAATGATTACTCTAGTCCTGTGGGAGGATCTAGCAACAAGAAAAGACAAATATGTTCAAACTTTCCTAGTTTATACTAGAAAACATAAAGGAGGAGACTGACCTACCTCACTCTAATGCTAACGTTCGTTGGTGTGGTCCCTGATTATTTCACTCCCAAGCTCAATCTCCTCTTCACTTTTATCGATGAATACCTATAAGGAAAATCATGTGGACACAACAAAAGCACATACATTGAAAAATTCATTCAAATATAAGCCACGTAACAGATCAAGGAGTATTACACTAAATGTGTAGTCATTGATGCATTTAAGAAAAGCAAAAAAATAATGTATTATTAATAGATGGTAAAGGGAGTTTTACAACAACATAGGGCATGATGTTGGAAGCCTCCTTTAGGTGAGTTTCCAAGTTGTAGCCTTACCCTTCAAACACGCCTTTATCCTTAGCAAGATGGGCAAAATTTGTGCAAATTTCAGCACTATGAAGGCAACCAAGCAATAACCAACCAGCTATGGACAGTAGGGATCTCATTTATAGGGAAGGAGAGGGAGAGGTTCCACATCTCAAGGGAAATATCCATGAAAGTAGGATCAAGGGCCAAGAATGGGAGATCTCATTCCAATCTTTATTCACTTGTAAGAAGCTCAGCATTCTCGAGACTTCTAGTAAGAGAAGCTATTCCTCCACTTTAGGAAAAACTATCTGAAGAGGTTTAGCATGGGCTTTCTTGGTAACATCCATGCTAGTAGCATTAGGAAAATATTGTGCAAAAAGGTACCAGCACGGGTCACTAGTGATGCAAAAAAATTTGATCCTGAAAACAAGGTTTTTTAACAAGTTCCTTAATAACTTGTAAGTCAAGTTTTCTTTTATTTTCATGGATGCTTCTCAACATGTTCCATGGTGAATACACTAACAAATTCCATCATTTGTGGCATTAACGACACAAAGTTCAACAGTTCAGGATATGATATGGGGAGTGTAACAAAATACTATATAATAGATGCTCCCTAAAGCATGAAGGTAGAATGGGTAATGATGGTTGAAGTTCTTTACAGGTCAAGGAAAAGACCCGGAGAAACACCGTTAGGAGACCTGCAAATCAAGAATGATACAAGTTATCTCACATCTTTGATGTAATTATGCCTGATAATATATCTCTGAGTAGGCATCTAACAATACATGAATCCATGGCATGGAGACAACCATTCGAATAGAAGGGACCTTGTGTATGGATCCACGACATGGATGCAACCATCCGAATAGAAGGGATCATGTGTACAATCATGAATATCTAATAATTCCATGCAACCTAGATTTATCAGATGAAATCCAAGGTGTTCATCCCTGTCTCGATCCAACCAATGTATGAATATTCAGATTTACCTTCGAACTTAGGATAGTCACTTGGTATTTTAGTTGGTACGAAAGGCCAATATGGTGAGTGCAATATTGGGTCATTTGTAAACTATGACACATCCAAAAATATCAACATTTCCAAGAATGGAAGTTTTGTATTATATGGGTTGTAAGGTCTCTAGATGTACCAAACTGAGTATTCTGACCTTGTTGAGTTTGGGTCTGCCCCCATTGTGGTGGGTTTTGTCCATAATGAGGTTGAAAATTAGGAGGTTGACCATACGGAGTCTGGTAACCATATTGGATTTATGGAGTCTGCAAATAAAACTGGCCATAATGATGCTGGAAGGGTATTTGTTACAACTGTGGCAACAATTTTTGGTAAGGTCCCTGTTGTCATTGCAAGGGAACCTGTGGAAACGACTGCTAGTAAGGTCCCTATTGGGATTGGTAAGATACCTGTGGCTGTGGCTACTGATAAGCTCCCTGCTTAGGCTAGATAGGAACTTGTGGCCTCAATTGCTGGTAAGTTCCCTATTGCGATTGGAAGGAAAACTCCAATTTCAACTCCGACTGCGAGAAAGGTCCCTGCTGTGGTTAGATAGGAATCTGTGGCCAGAGAGGAGGATTACATGTACCAATATCATACTATATTTGAGGACCATACTACATTTGAGGACATGCTTACTGATAAGGAGGAACTCCTAATAGTGGCGTTTCGAGTTGTTGAGAGCCAGTAGAAACATAAGGCTGCTGGTAGGAAGGCTGAGTCAAAGGGACTTGATGACCTTGTAAAGGGGTCCTTTTGACGTTACCTTATATAGGTGAAACTAATGTTCCATTGGGTTAGCACTAGTGGGATGATTTTCCCACGGTATTGTAGGGGTGGTGCATAGTTTCCACTAGAAGCAGAAGGTACGTAGGGCGTAGGTGTTTTCCTCTGAGACAGTTGAGCAGATGAACTTGTAAGGTTTCCACTTAGAGTAGGGAACGTAGTTACCCTGGCTATAGTAGGAGGAGAAAAAATATTAAGAGGATCATGTGTTTCACCTACCATCACTATAGGTTAAGAAGTCAGCATAGGTTGGGTAGGTCTACGCATTTACCAACACGTTTTGAACAAACGAGCTAGTAGTAAGAGTGACACCAGGTGACCAAATAGGGTTATGAAACAATGAATCTACACAAGAATTTTTGAAAAAAACATTGCCAAGAGAGTTATAACTCGATGGGACCAAGGGTGCACTATAAGCAGGAGGTGTACTTTGACCACTCGTTAGATAGTAGGGAGAAGAAACATAAGGGAAGTTTTCAAGAGGAAGAAGTAATATAGGATCAAATTCAGTAGCTAGAATATGAGTTCTAGAAGCTTCCACAGGAGCATCCTGGGGTGTTTACCCTACAAGTGGGTTATCACCTCATGTTGTCATGGTTGGGAACAGTTCTTAGTTTGGAACATGAGTCACCTTGGGAGAAGGAATAAAAGGTACATTAGGATTATCAAGAGGACTATAAGGATGTAGAGGCGATAAATACACATGATCTGATTCAACGAGTGGATTAGGAGGAAAGAGCAAGAACTTCGAAATAGGTTTAGGACTAACCGGAGGAGAGTCATGAGATGAGCCTACTAACTCTGGTGGTGGTTTGGAACCAAGGTGTTGGATACTTAGGATGAGACCAAGTTCAACACCTTGGATCTTAAGGGATTCAGGCTCAACAGTATCAGGACCTACAACTCTGGGTGAATCAGTTGAATTAGCATCTCCATATATTGTTTTCTATATCTAGAGTCTTGTTTTCGACTCCTGGTGGTTGTGCCATGATGTCATTTCACAAAATAAATCACTAACAATTTGTTGGTGAATTCTTTTGCTCAAATCTAATTTTAAAATTAACCATTAATGTTGAGGAAAAAAGGATTTTTTTTTTTTTTTTCACGGGTAGGATGTTATTATGTGGTTCATTAATTTTAGAAATTAACAAAAATAAATAAATCAAAAATGGGTAAACTAGACATGAGGGTTTACCAGGAAACAATGAACTGTTATATACACCTTGGCAGACCAAGGACTTAATGTATGATAGTCAATCTCCTTGAATCATGTGTTCAGTGTACCATGGTATACAAGGAAAAAGGCTTGGTTAACTATTGTTAGATAGCAACCTATAGGAGCATCCCAATATATACACGACAATATGTGGGAGTGAAATCCGTAGTAGTGTTGTCTAATGTGTAACTGTTCAATGCGATCATTCCTATATACTTACTATGCGTGGAGCGCCTCCGATATACCTGAAAGTACTGGAGAAAAATCCTATACACTTGCATACGTGGAACATGATTTCACCCTCGGGATACAATGCTGGAAAATAATGACAACACCTATGTTTAACGATGCCAAAACACATCTCTACCTTATACCTCTAAATGTTTTCATTAATGTTCTAAATGGTCCTTAGGTTAATTGAGATAAATTTTAATTTGATCTTCAATTAATTTTTGGTTTTCAAGCTCAAATATCGATGTCACCTAAACACATATGATGCAACTAGTATGAAAAAAATAATTATTTTCATTTCAATGAAATCTATCTAGCATGGGGAAGAAGTTTAAGTGTTGATAGAACAACCAAGTATGCAAAAGACAAATCTTCATCTGTAGATCTTTCACTTTCACTATCCCAATGCATTCATCAAAGGTAAAATGAATTTCAATTCACTAAGATGCACCTACACGATTTTTTTCACTTTTCCTTTTCAATGAATGGCAATGCACTTTCAACTTTCGACACTAAGCAATGTAATCTATCCTCAATGATAATCCCAAAAAATCATTTTTCAATGCAATGTAATCTAATGAAATTCGAAAATTAAACTTCGAGATGAAAGCTAAGAAGAGGCAAATGCCATTTCTTTTATGGTTTCCAAAAGAACTAATAATGTTTTAATCAACAACAAATCAATATTCCTTCCACACACATAAGCAACAAACAATAAATTCAATTCACCTAAAGACTCAACCAAAATTCACTTTCACTACTTCAAACAATGGGATGGACTTTTGCAAACCAATAAGAAATCAACAAAAATAAAAGAAATTTCTATGCACATAGAGCAAGAAGACACTTCAGAGATCAAGACACACTAGACCTTTCTGGGAGAAACCCTAAAAAAATATCGATTTTCAAGGATCAACACAACTCTAACACTCAAAACCCATTGTGACAAGGCTTTCAACGAAACTATAATGTAAAATATTTCACTTGCAACGCGATTGTTTTTTAGTAAGATATGCTAGGAGATAAAAAATTAGGCAAATGAGATGAAATTCAAAGAAAAACCTAGACGTGACACTCTAAAGGTCATACTACTCAAAATTTGAATGCATAATGAACGTAAGTTACATACTACTAGGAGGTTAGCCAAACTAATAAAAAATACCAAACATAACAAGAAGGTTTGAAGAGATATAAGCTCCCTAGTGTAGTCACCATTTTTTTGTGCAAGAAATCCTTTCTACGGATAGAAATGATCCCTCTAGTCCCGTGGGAGGATCTAGCAACAAAAAAATACAAATATGTGCAGACTTTCCTAGTTTATACTAGAAAACACAAAGGACGATAGATGACCTACCTCACTTTGATGTTAACATTCGTTGGTGTCTTCCTTGATTCATTTTCTCCCAAGATCAATCTCCTCTTTGCCGTTATGGATGAATACCTGCAAGGAAGATCATGTGGAGACAAAAAACACATAAATAGAAAAATTCATTCCAATATAAACAATGTAATAGATCAAGGAGTATTACACTAAATGAGTAATCATTGACACATTTATGGAAAGAAACCACATAATTTATTATTAATATATGGTAAAGGGAGCATTGCAACCACTTAAGCCTTAACCTTTAAGTAGTCCTTCTCCTTAGAAAAATGGGCAACATTTGGGCATAGTTCAACACTAGGAAGAAAACCAAGCAATAGACAACCAATTTTGGATAGTAGGGATCTCATTTATAGGGAAGGAGAGGGATTTAAGGATCCATAATAGGAGGGAGATGTTTGACATCTCAAGGGAACAATCCATGAAAGTAGGATTGAGGACCAAGAATGGGAGATCTTATTCCAATCCTTATTCACCTATAACTAGCTTGTCATTCTCAAGACTTCTAGTAAGAGAAGCTTCTCCTCCACTTTAGGAAAAAATCCCTGAAGAGGTTCAACAAAGGCTTTCTTAGTAACAACCACACTGTTAGCGCTAGGAAAATATAGTGCCACAAGGTACCAACATGGGTCACTATTGATGCAAAAAGAGTTGATCCTGAAAATAAGGTTTTTTGACAAGTTTCTTCATAATTATTTCAAGGCAAGTTTTCTTCTATTTTTCAGGGATGCGTTTTAACATGTTCCATGGTGAATACATTGGAAGCTTTGTCATTTGTGGCATTGACAACAAAAAATTCAACACTTCAGGATACGAGATGGGGAGTGTGACAAAATGTTGTATAACAGGGTATCTTGTTGTGTATTAAATGAGGCAAGGGGAGGTCCAATCATGGTTTAGTAAGATCTATAATCGTAGCATTAGAGAATGAGAAGGTAGCTTAGGACGTAGTTTCATATGGGCTAAGGGGACTAGAGGGAAGGAAACATGATCAATTGATAGGGGAACCCCCAATAGTGATGATAAGGGGATAGGGTCCCCATTACCACAACCCATAAGGGGTTTTTAACAATCAATTTTCGAAACTTGGAGGATAAAACTAGGATATTTGAGAATGAGCCTGATTTCTTCAACAATGTAGGCCTATATAAGTGCTTTTTGAAGGAGATATATAGCCCATAAAATAATAACTTCCTGGTGTTATAGACATATTTGGGCACTGCAACCCCAAAGTCATATGTCCATAAACTAAGGACTCCTTAAGTCCCTAAAAGTGTTGCTTCATACCCTAAAGGATCATGGTCAGTTGATTACATCATTTCCCATAAGTTCCACATGAAAATCAACTTAGAACTGGCCAAAACTGGACCATACAGGTTGCTCCATGGGCAAGGTGCGATGCATACTGAAATGCCCTTCTGTGGGATGCGATGAGCGAGAATAGACAAATGACAGAGATAGTTTCCAAGGTGGATGATCACGGAATCTTCCAGAAACTTCTCTTGTGACACTTGCTTCTCTGAATTCGCCCAGGGATGAGTAAGAGATCATGAAATCTCCAAGTGGAACCAAGAACTATCAATGAAATGACACTAATCAAAAACCTAGAGTTGACTCACACCCTTGCAAGACATCTATATATGGATCACTCAATTGAGAGATCTGAAGGCTGGAATTTCGTATTTTGTAAGGAAGTGTTGTTGGTTTGCTGAGAAGAGACTTTTCATTATTGGGTGATTTTCTTGTTCATGAGGCGAATAAGGCTTCTACAATTGGGAGGATGGTGCTGGATTAGACAGTTGGGTTGTAATCCTCTAAATAAATTACTATTAATAAAGTTCTTTGAGTTTTCCTCCATATGATCTTGTATTTGTGAATCTTATTGTTTATCAATGCAATTGTATGGTCAATGTGTTTCTGATTCCATATTGGTTATGATGTTTTAGATAGAGACGCTTTGATAGTTTGTTGTTACTTTGACTCTACAGGTACTCTTTGAAGTGGGACAAGTAGGAGAGGAGTGGCAAATTCTATCAAGGGAAGGAGAAATCAAGCTAGGATGAAAGCGAAGGATCCAAGTTGGTCCTCCATTCTTCTCTTCCATCTATCACACTTAAAGAAACTCTTGAAAAGCTTTCATTGTTTGTTTCTAAGATAGCTACCCATCTTAGTGGGACTAGCAGTTCGAATTGACACTAGTTTTCCTTGAAACAAAATGGTGACTCCGCTGGGGAACGAATAGTTTGTTTTGTTTGTTTATTTTTTTCTTTATAAACTACAAACGGAGCGTGAAGTTAAGCCAGCTAGCCTTCGAAATGCCTTTGCTATGCAATTCCAAAGTAGATAAACGCTGCTTCAGTCAATCTCCGGGTTGGTTTATGAACTGAACATCTCACTTAAAAAGCATCTTAAGTGCGCTTGTGGTAGCTTAGAACCTCATCAAATCGTACCCTTATGCTTTGTGTTTACTATACATCATCACTCAGCCTAAATCAGTGAACTTAGCTGCAATTTTTGAGCAAAAACCAAGCTCAATTTCGCTCCCTGGCCCATCGCACTATTTGTAACTGTGCAACCTGGATGCATCGTGTTAGTGCCTAAATCTGCCTTAGGCCAAAGGAAGGCAAAATTCAGGGTAACCACAAACCATGCTTAGTATGGTAGCTAGCCCTACCAGAACAGGAGAGGGCTCTCTCCGGGTCACGCTCAGGAAAATAGACAATAGGGTCCGAGATGACGCGAAAATGGATACTGATTTTCGGCTAGGTAAACAGATATGATGGAGGTATTTTGAAGAATGACTGAGTTTTCTGGGATGTGTGGGGCCAAGGAACAGCATGAGTAGAGAGTTTAACTCAAAGATGCAGATTATTTCGCGAGGCAAGACAGGCGGAAAATATAGTAATTAAATTCGAAATAATATGAAGTGGAGAGATTGTTTAAGAGTGTGAAAAGGGCATAAATACATGAATCCTTTTCAAAAGAAGAAAACATAGAACGTCAAAACTATCCCAAGGCAGAGCAGTACACTGAATTCTACCTTTTTTACTCAGAAAGCTTTCACTGGAAATAATGAAAATACGAAACATAACGAAATACATATGAAACATAAAGAATATACATTTTCTAAACTCGCACCACAGGAATCTCATGAACTAGAGCTGCAATCTTTCATTAATTCTCTGTCAAAATGTACAGTGAGTGACTGGGTTTATCTCCCACAGTTTCCCAGAAATTTCTAACCCTTTACAAAATGACTCTTAATACAATAAATAAGCTTTGCCATGAGAAATTTGACCCACCCAGGAGATGAAGAGCCAACCATTAGCAGTTAGATTCAGTTTTCTATGAAGACCAATTAGAAAAAAGCAAATATGAATGTAGAATTTTTGGGTGGCTGTTCGCCTTCATTTGGCCACTTGAATAGAAACCAAAAATGTTTTTTTAACTTTTCCTTTGATGCTGAGAAAAATGCATTGTAAATGAGTAGGCCCACTTGGAGAAAATTGCGAATCGAAATTTCCCGAAGCGGGAGTGATTTTGGCCTTTGGGTCTCTGTGCGCCGCGCCAACAACTGTATGTGTCGTGCTACTTTGGAGCTATTTTTGAGGCACCTTATGAAGTCCAAATTGAGACCAAGTGTGCTTGTTGGAAAGCCCTACCTGTCTACTCTCCAACCCAAGTAGAATTTCTGAATTTGGTGCCCATTTGCCCCTCCAAAACTGCAATCTCCCAAGACTGCTTCCTGTGTGTCAAAATAGGGGCAAAGAGGTCATTTTTTGGGTGTTTTTGACCTCCCGAGGACTCAAAATTGGCCCAAACTTCTTGGCCATGCACCAACAGTCATGATTTTCCATGGAAAATCCAAAAATGTAAACCTTTTGTCATTTGGAGCTCCCTATTGTAAGCGCGCGCCACGTGGCACGGTGCACAGGGAGAAAAACCCTGTTTTTTGCACAAAAATTTCCAAAAATCCCAAAAATGCCCCAAATTTCTTGAAATTTGGGCTGGAGCTTCCTTATCAAGTGTTATTCTGGGCTAAAGAGGCTTTGGCCAATATCTGAAGTCAATCGAGCTCCCTTTTCCTCTTTTTCTTCTTGATTGCCTTCCTCAAGTTCGCCTTCAAATTCCTGATTCGGGCCTTGCACACTTTGTTTCGCGCCATGTAGTGGAAAGCCATGTGTATCAGAAATGCATGGTCCTTATTGGCCTTGTCTAGCAGCCTCTCTAAGTGCATGTTAACTCTCTCGAGGTTGGCCTCCCGATCTTCATTAATCTCTTGCTCCAATGACGTGAGCTCAACTCTTCTCCTTTGCGCAGCTTGGCGATTCTCGCGAATGTTTTGTAGCTCCATGATCACTTGCTGATCCTCAAGCTATTTGTTCCTCTGCTCCAGATATTTCATGTTCCACTTAGCCCTCTCCAAGTCAAGGGATAAGGCTTCGATCTTTGATTGCTACTCGTGGATGATCTCTCTAAGTTTGGCGCTTTGTGGACCCGTATCTGTATCATCATCATGAAGGAGAATGAAGTCGGTCTCTCGTTCACCTGATGGCTCACCTGAAGGCCCCTCATCCTGCATTGGCTCCTTGCCTTTGTCTTGTTCCTGTGATGCTGATGGAGGAAGCGAGGCCCCTTCCACCCCGGGTGGAGATAACACTCGCTTTGCTGCTGCAAACAAATGTCTAGCACCCCTCTGATATGTGACGAATATCGGCATACTAGCAGTCTCATGGTGCTCATACCGATGAGAAGGTTCACCCTCATGCTTAACCTCTAATACTCTTCGTAAAGCTCTGAATAAATCTAGCGAGATGAAATCATCCCAAATGATGCCCTGCAATCCAAGCTGATGAACCACCAAAATATTAATAAGAGAAAAATGATAGACACTGCTAAGTTGCTGCTGAGGTTTTTTTTGCTATATAAAGGTGGTCATCCTCTCTATGTTCCGGCAAATGAAATACAGAATGTTCATCATCCGTACCCTTGTGAAATGCATGAGCAACCTGATGTGATAAGCATAAAGATGAGAGAATCGCCCCTCACAGCTGAAATATTTCATTATCAATCTCATTAGTGGAGCATATTCATCTTTCAGATACCGGAATGGAAACACTCTCTTGAGCTACCTTAAGAAACTGGTTTTGATGTAAGGCTCATAATGTTGCCAGTCAATCTTCTGTTTCTTGTGCCATGGTTCACCAATGTTCGGTATACCGGTCGCTAATGAGATAGATTCTGGTGTAAGTGTGAAGGTGACACCAGCCAAGATAGCTTGATCTCCATGCAAGTGCAGCACAAAAAGACGAGCCAACTCATGATGAAATTGGACACTAGCCACCTTTTGACAAAACTCATAGCATGACTGATGCTGAAAACAGGACATAGCAAGAGAGCAGGCCTGCAATTCTGTAAGGGTGGTCAGTTCTTCTCTAACATGTCTGCCACTCTTATGAGGCCTCCGGGTTGCCTATTCCTCCAAGGGAGAGTCACTTTGGGTTTCCACCTCATAGTCCGATGAATGCTCAGATGCCATGACTGCTATACAAAATACCTTGAAGACAAGATGATTGCTGTGTATGAACTGTGCTTGAACTGCTCTTTTTGGTGTTGAAATCTGTCACCAAGGGGAAAATGCAACAAGGGGCTGTTAGGAAGGGGAATAATATGAAGGGATTAGGGAGTTTAGGAGATTTTATATGGGGTAGGGTTTGGGGTGTTAGGAAAATTTATATGGGGTAGGGTTTGGGGTTTTACCTTTGACAAATGTGCAGAGGGGATAGGGAATAGGATTTTAGTAGCAATTTAGGATAGGGAGAAATGGAAAAAGTGGAATAGGGAAGAAGGGAATGAGGGCAAGAAGGAAAAATGAAAATGGAGGAAGAACCTTGGCACCAACACAATGAGTTTGTAACCCTAACAGCATTTGCTTTGGTGATTTTAAGTGGTAGGGTTTAAGAGTTTTTGTGCAACCATAAGCCGCCATGAACTATCATCATACTAACATAAAAATGGATGAAACACTGAGAGATTGACCCCACCTGGCAAATTCAAGGGATTGAAGGTGATTGGTTGCAAATTCTGAGAAAAATCGGGCTTCTGTGTATATGCGTCATGCCAAGAACCCAGTGTGTCGCGCCCTCTGTGTGCGTCGCACCCATTTGAATTAGCACTGGGCAGAAATCCCCAGTGCACCACGTGCTCTATGTGTGTCGCGCTCCTCCCCCTGTGCGCCGTGCTCCAATCCTTTGACACAGTCACGGCCTTTCAACTGCGGTTGGTTCTTCAACCTCCAAATTCGACTTTGCTAGAAGATTTCATGATTGTAACTTGTCACAAATGATTTATATAACTTGGAGAAATATGTTGCAAGAGTTGGATTTGTTTTTTTTCTTCCTACAAAACCCATTTTGTAATGTTTCCACTTTGGCACTTTTTCACAATTAATACAACTGTGCTTTTCACACTTCCTTTTGATTTCTTTGACTAAAATGATGAAATTTTTGGAAATTTTTTGCAGGGGTAGCCGACATGGAATTTGGCTAAGGAGACCAGGGCTACACTTGGAGAAATCCACTGAGAAACTTTTGAAAATTATTACAAATGGCAAACTGTTGACTTTTCTTCAAAACAGAGTTTTGAAGAACAGTCGTAATCTATCGATATGACGATGAAAATCTTTGAATCACAACTTTATAAGAGCCTCCCTCTGGCCTTGCTGGCTTTATTGGACATTGTTTGAAGACCTAATGACTAATCCCTAGACTTAATGACCGAAATGACTCTCGTCCACTAAAAGATCAAACATTGACTGTCATGGACTTTAATACACATTGATGAAAAGACCTAAGCCAGCAGGTACAAGACATGAGGGGAATGAATGATAAGGCCCTTCCGTCAGATAATGGCATGCCCCTAGTGGAATGCAGCTGAGTGAATGGAGTGAGACACCTAAAAATGAAATGCAGAAAGAGTTTTGATCTCTGACGGAGGACTGACAAGACCGACTCTAACACATCGCACCTCCCATGTGTTGTAGGTGAGATGTATCCCTATTTTCCCATGTTACAGGTGCGATGATTGAGTAAACTGTGTTTTATTCTCTGAAATTTGGTTTTTCTCTCTGATTTCAGCTTTATTCAATAGTTTTGCTGTTCATGATCAGTACCTTCTTGCAGTAACCATCTTCCTTCACATTATTTCAGCCTCCATCAGTTAGGAATTGTAAATGTTTTTGTGTATTTTTCTATCATTTGCAATCTTCCTTTGTCGAAATTAGCCTAATTGAACTGTCATCTTTGATGCAAGTGTCATAATTGTTATTCTGAATCAAAAGAAGAGTGTCATAAAGTCTTCCTCTTCTACATAGTTCATTGTACTTTAGTCATTGTACTCAATTTTGAAATTATTAGTATTTCAAGTGTCGAAAGGAGTTTTAAATGGTTCAGATCTGTACTTAACATTCTTTTTGTCATTCACACATTAAGAAATCGGAAATGGTATTCGCCTTTTTCAGAGAACATTAACTGCTCCGGTAGCTAAATGGTACATAGAATTACCTAGAGATTCATTTGATAACTTCAGCACCCTTGCCACTACCTTTCTAACCCATTTTCAACTACCCATAAGGTACGAAATAGGGACAAAACTCGTTCAACTTTAAGCAGATGACAACCAGTCACATATTTGATCATATTCATGAGTGACAACATTGTCGAAGAATGGTGAAGACGTACGTTCTTGATCAACTTTTAGCTGAATGGTTTATAAAGTCATTGTTACCCTCTATTATAGAGGATGTGGTTAAGGGAGGAGTTGTCACTGAAGAGCAAGTCATTGCTCGTGCACAATATTTAGACTTGATCTATACTCAGTCTAGCACGCTCTATGAAAAAATTCCTGACACTCCTAGACCTGAATTTTCTATTACTCCCCCTCCTAAATCAAACAAAGACTCTCATGTCGGTGATGGTGTGATAGGCACGACAAGCACGAAAACCACAAAGGCTACATCTAAAAAAGCATGTATGGTTTCTAGTCAAAAATCAGATGAAGAACCTGTCACCTCGGAGGTCAATGCCATGTCAACTGACAAAGGCAAAAATCCTAAGCAACTAGGAGGCAAGATGAAACAGAAAAATAATAAGAGGAAACAAGAAAATTCACCTCCTGAAAAATCTTCTAAAAACCCTACTGGGCAAAGAAACCTCGCTATCCATGTTACATATGAGATGACGAGAATTTCACGAAAGATTGTCCACATAATGCTAAGGTTATGAAATTTTTAAAAACTTCAAATACCCCAGCGGTGTTGACTAATTTGTTTTTGAGCCCAAAAACAAACCTGGTTGCTATCAATCATGCTTCCCCATCCCAAGTGCTTATGCTATCCATCTCGAAATAGAAAAATGATGCTTTGATATCGACAAGGAATAAAGACTATGGAAATCCACAATCATCGAACAACAAGGCTACAGTTCAACCTAGTAGTTCGACAACAACCTTGCCAGAAGTTGTTCCACCCGTCATTCCTGAATTAACTATAAAACCGCCAAAGGGAGTAGTACATAAATTGACGTTTAATCCTCGTGCCCGAGCAACATAAAATTATAATATAGTGGAGGATCTGGCCCATTCACCATCTACTATGTCAACACTTGAAGTACTGCAGAATTTCCCCTCCGAAAAGTAGGCTTTGTTATCAGCTATAGGTGGGATTGATCTAGCGAATTCCAATCTAGTAGCATTTAATCATAAAGGATACGAACCGCAGTTACCGACATAGCTCACTTTCCTTATACAGGTAAAATCCCTCAACAAAACTGTTCATCGAAAAATCATTAATGAGGGGGCATCTACCTGTATTATGTCAATGAGTTGTTGGAAAGCTTTAGGCTTGCCACCCTTGTCATGATCATCAACGACATTAAAAGAATTCGATGGAAGAACATACATGTCGTATGGGATATTAAGTACTTGCAAGTTGAACTGGGGGGCAAGATAGTAGAAATTGAAGTTGAGGTCATTGATGGAAACCTTGACTACAATATCTTGCTACGAAGGCCCTGGATTTATGCTATGGATGTTGTTGTGTCGACATATTTTACAAATATTGCATTTCCCTTCCAAGGTGGAATTACAATAGTTGACTAACTAACCTTTTCACCCAACAGTTCATAAGCTATTGGAAGCATCCATTGATGCATGGAAGTTCTCAATCGCTTCAACATGTCGGAGTAGGTCTCCTAAAAGACTCATCCTTAATGGGTACTTTTGCTCTCCTACCTCCAAGTAATTTGGCGGAAGTGGCCACAGTGGAAACCTGTCATATGATATCTTCTACATCATCAAAGATTAAGAAGGACTCTAATCATTTTGATAGTGTTGATCACAGCGAGGTTTTCATAGTTGAAAATCCGACTAACATGACTCAATTAAGTGATGTTGTACATTATGTACTGGGGGCATTGGAACCAGATCTTTCCTTCATGACCCCTTATGAGTTGTGATCAAAGGTCGCTAGAGGATAGTGCATTGAGTGGTGTCAACCTTGTTAAAAAATGAAACCAAGGATCTAAGCAGAATTCCTTGTCTTGTGTCAAGCTCGTTAAAAAATGAAACAAGGCTGAGCAAAGTTCCAAGTCGAGTCTTTCACTTGATTTTGTAAAGGAACCTTCATTCCATCCACCTAATTACCTCAAGTAGTCTGGTGAATGTAACGAAGCTTAGGAGGCATGCGCCCTTGTCTATTTTGCGGGCAAACCCAGCTGTAGAGATAAGTTTCCCTGTAAGTTATGTGATCAGTCCGGGTGACCTTTTACCTTTGACTATTTGGTGGACAAAGTGCAGGAAGTGTTTTATCTAATTATTGACAGAAAATCATCCTGCTTAGCCACAGTAAGTTTCCATATGGCTACTGAGGACTTTTTAATGCTGGGGGCATGCAAACCTTTTTATGCAAGAAAAAACGACCAATTTATCATTTTTAGATTTTTAGCTTTATAGTTTGGTCATTCCTAGCTTACATAAAAAGGAAAAAGAGCAATGTTCCTGCAAGGTTCAAGCTTGTTAAAAAATAAACCTACACTGAGCACATGTTGGCACAAGGTTCAAGATCATTAAGAAATAAACCCACCTTTAGTAAATAACCTTTTGTGATCGCTTTGCTATCTGCTCTTTTGAACTTTGGTTGTGTTCCTTCCGTCACCTCCATTTCATTTGGCCAACCATATGCTTCCACTTGATTTTTTACCCTTTTGAGGAACATCTGCGATGAGTGATTCTGATTGCCACCCTCTTCACACTGCCATGTTTTGAGAAGTTCCAAACTTACCCAGAACCATCTACTACCCGGAAACATCACTTGTTCCTCAAAAATGAGCCTCTTTTAAACTCTTTTGAGACTCATTAAATATAAAAAGATCGTCAAGCTATTAGCCTTCCTGTTATGAAACCAGCTCACAAAAGATAGAAAAGATAGATCAACACCTTAGAATTCAGCCTCTTGGAGGGGGAAACCTCTTTTACATTACATAAATGAACAATTCTTGGATGATACAAATGAAAGACCTCCTTTCTATATATAGGAGTCTAAGGGGTCATAACATAATCAGAGCCGACATAACATTAATAATATAAGGGCACAATAATAACAATAGTGGGCTTCTATGGGGCACAATAGTAACAATATGAGCACTACATGGGTACATCAATATAAAAAGTGGGTTGTACTAATAACAATAAGGGGTTACACGAGTAGTATAGGGGCCTAACATGCCCCTCTCCTTCAAAAAGCATTGTCCTCAACGCTTGAGTAGTTCTTGATGCTTCTGTATAAAATTCTTGTCCTCCCATGTGGAGACTTCAGTGGGTAAGTTCTTCCACTTGATGAGATACTCTGAAATTGATCGATTTCATAGCTGTTGGGTTCTTGTTTCTCTAATTGCTCCAGGTTCCAATATGATTTTTCCTTCCTCTTCAATTTCTGACAATATTATTTGAATTGGGATCTTTTGCAACTTTTGAATAAGTTGCCATACTTCTTCATCGTTCTTCCACTCATCCCTTGCTTCATTTATCCAATCTAGTTGGATAATAGAAATAGCACAAAGCAATGCTTCCACATCCTCATCCTTGAAGAGTCTTCCCATTCAGTAAGGTCGCCATTTTTTAAGTGCATGTAGTATTGCCAACATTTCCTTCTCATAAATAGCTTGCTTGAGATGTAGTAGTAAAAATACCCAATCACCTACATCAAAACATTTTTCACTACGATGTTGATCTACCTGTTGTTTCATTTGATTTTGCACCGAAGTGGCCTTATCCTTTAAAAGTTGGAGAACTTGTTGTTGATGCTCAATGTGATCTTTCACTGCTTCAACCTTTTTCTCCTTGATATGTCCTTCTATCTCTAGAGTTTGAGGAGTGGTAATTTCTTCTAATCCTTTACAAGATATGGTCGGATTCATTTCTTGATGCTCGATGTGATCTTTCACTTCTTGAACATTTTTCCTCTTGATATGCCCTTCTATCTTGATAGTTTGAGGAGTGGTAATTCTTACCAATGAATTACAAGATATGGTTGGATTCATTTCTTCTTTCTCAATGTGATCTTTCACTTCTTGCACCTTTTTCTTCTTGATATGTCCTTCTATCTTGAGAGTTTAAGGAGTGGTAATTCTTGCCAATGCTTTACAAGATATGGTCTGATTCATTTCTTCTTTCTCTGGGGTGGGGTCCTGGCGTATATCTTCATCTTTTGATGTTTCTTGATCCTTTTCTTCCTCCCCTTCATATTCTATGTAAAATAATTTCTTCTCAGCACACTTATGACCTTTAGTGCATTTGTTATCACAATTGTAACAAAGCCCTTTTACTCTTTTTTCTTCCAATTGTTGTGGTGTAACCCTTGTAGGTTGTGGAAGGCTAGGATAAACAACACTTCCATCGTTATAGTGGTGAGGGGTATGCTTCCTGGTTTCCATAATTTTTCTTTCCACTATGTCACAAAGCCATTTTACTCTTTCCAATTGTTGTGGTGTTGCTCTAAACAAGATGTTGCTCTTTGTATCCTCATAATGTGCTATCATTTCCTCTGTGAAAATTGACCACGTAACAAGTTGTTTACGGGAACAAAGCCCTTCATACCATAAAAATTGATCCGGTTCTAAATATGAAGATGCAATACATACCTTTTGTAACGGTGGTACACCATGTAGATCAAAATATTGCTCCATCTGAAGTATCCAATTTACCGGATCCTTGCCATCAAACTTCCTCATCTTTCTTTTTCTTTATTTTAGGAGCTTGATCTTGAAATTACTGTAACTCTGTACTTGTGGATGTTTAAGTTCTGAAATTGTGATCTGTAGTAGCCTTCTATTTCCTCTTTCCAATGCCACCAATCTGATCCAAATTGTATTCTCCAAGAAGGAGTTATGCACAATCTCCCAAGATCACCTGATTATAGACCTTTCCAAAAGAGAAAACTTGTATGAAGTGCCACGTGTCACTATTTCAACCTTTGGCACTGAAAAATATACACAAGAAACTACATTTCGTCCTCCTTCTATACCTTCTTAAAAAATTTCAATCCGATGCTCAAAGAGAAAGTTATGACGATTTTCCCCAGCTCACCTATTTGGAATTTAATTCAGGAGTCTTCAAAAAGACCCACTTCCTCAGATCATATCTCCGCAAATATAGTGGGAAAAGCTTTGAAATTTGGATTCAAGGTTCAGTGCCATTTCTTCTCAAATGGGTTTTTTTTGCAACTTTTGAAGCATCGTAGAACAAAAGTTATAGCGAAAATGCCACGATGACCTGTTTGGAGCAGCGAAACCCTAGAATCCAAAGCTTTGATACCAAATGTTATGAAACCAGCTCACAAAAGATAGAAATGATAGATCAACACCTTAGAATTCAGCCTCTTCAAGGGGGAAACCTCCTTTACATTACATCAATAAACAATTCTTGGATGATACAAATGAAAAGACCTCCTTTCTATATATAGGAGTCTAAGGGATCATAACATAATCAGAGCCGACATAACATTAATAATGTAAGGGCATAATAATAGCAATAGTGGGATTCTATGGGGCACAATAGTAACAATATGGGCACTACATGGGTACATCAATATAATAAGTGGGTTGTACTAATAACAATAAGGGGTTACACTAGTAGTATAGGGGCCTAACACTTCCCAACTCATTAAAGTAAGGGGAAGGCTATCCCTCTCATATATTTTAATATTTTTGGACTTGAGGGATTATTGAACAAAAAGATTGAGCGCTTGTCTTTGTCATCTCGTTAAAACTATCGAAAAATCATCCCTTTCGTATTATTTTACACTTTTTCGGAATTAAGGGATTATGCCACGAAAGAGGACTGTTGGAGTCTCCTTTTTGTCCATTTTCAGACTCTCTAAATAAGAAAAGGACCAAGTTATCTTTATTGTTAAACTCGTTAAAAAAATAGCGATAAGCTTGTCCACCCAGACAAGAACAAGTCTCACTGACCCTAGGCTTGCTAAACACAAAGCGACAGGTTTGCCCGAAGGGAAAATTATAGACCAAGCATATGTTATCCTCCTCAAGCTTGTTAAAAATAAAGAGGTAGTGGTCAGCAATGACTGGGGAAAAATGGGAAGAAAACTTGAAGAACTCTATTGGTAGCAAGTCACCCTTGAACATGACACTTTCACTCCATCACCGTGATTGAGTTGGGTTGGGTTTCCGTTCATCATCACCATTGGTCTACCATGCCATCCATGGGGTTAATGCTACCAGTCCATATCAGTGTCACCAATATGTTCAAGAGAATTCACCATCCAGCAAACGCCTCATCCACTGCATTACATCCACGCTTCATGTTTCATGACCGTCATTCCTAAACCTCATATCACCAGATCATTTTCACCTCCACAAAAATCATTTTCTCCGTTTTCCATCGTAGATGTGGGATACATCAAGGCCCTCCTACAATAGGTCACTTCTTGTCGACATCAGCTCATTATCCAAGAAGTTGACTTAGAAACAACCCTTTCAGTACTTTGAAGCTTGCATGCCTCAATGGCAAGTTTCTCACTTCCAGCAGCACGTTTACATCATTGACCTTCGACTGAAAGAATTTGTGTGGTGTTCGACATCAGCTCATATATTCACACCACGTGAATTGTATTGTAGTACCTTAGGGGTCATCATCATTATCAGTGATTCCTCTCGTGTCTGTTAACAGCTTACATCATTGGCTGGTAATCAGGCGATGTCTTTTCATGTTCAACTTCAGAACATCTTTCCACATTGATCGAATTGTACATTGGGTGAAGATTGTACGAGTTTTGAAGATCCCAGATCTAGTTTCATCCATCCAAGCCACGATATATTTAGGAAAATAAAGACATCAATTATACAAAAAAGCTGCACATATAGTCATTTAGCCAGGGAAGATGACTCTTCTTGTGAAGAATCACCAGTCTGCAACAGCAGATGATTGTCTGTTCTATGTACATGAAAATGAATTTATAAAAGCCAAGCATGGGAATGCCCGCCTTAGCTAGATCATGAAAATATATGATGATGATGTATTGTATTGTACTTTATACAGGTCACCTTTCAGTTCGAATACCTCGGATCCTCATGAATAAAGCATTTCACCCGACATCAGAAGATTTAAGACCTCATGCTTTAGGGGGCATCTATTATAGACATATTTCGGCACTGCAACCCAAAACTCATATGTCCATAAACTAAGGACTCCTTAAGTCCCTAAAAGTGTTGCTTCATATCCCAAAGGATCATGGTCAGCTGATTACATTATTTCCCAGTAGTACCACATGAAAAGCTACTCAGAGCTAGCCAAAATTGGACCATACAGGCTGCCCCATGGACAAGGTGTGATGCATACTGATTGCCTAACTAGCCAGGTGTGATGGATACTAAAATGGCCTTCTTTTGGGTGTGATGAGCAAGAATAGACAAATGGCAGAGATAGTTTGCAAGGTGGATCATCATGGAATCTTGCAGAAACTTCTCCTATGACACTTGCTTCTCTGAATTCGCCCAGGGATAAGTAAGAGATCATGAAATCTCCAAGTGCAACAAAGAAATATCAGTGAAATGACACTAATCAAAAACCTAGAGCTAACTCACACCCTTGCAAGACATCTATATATAGATCACTCATCTGAGAGATCTGAAGGCTGGAATTTTGTATTTTGTAAGGAAGTGTTGTTGGTTTGTTGAGAATAGACTTTGCATTGTTGGGTGATTTGCTTGTTCATGAGATGAAGAGTGCTTCTACAACTGGGCGGATGATGTTGGATCAGACAGCTGGGTTGTAATCCTCTCTTACATTACTATTAATAAAATTCTTTGAGTTTTCCTCCATATGATCTTGTATTTGTGAATCTTATTGCTTATGAATGAAATTGTATGGTCAATATGTTTCTGATTCCATATTGGCTATGATGTTTTAGATAGACATTTTTTGATAGTTTGCTGTTACTTTGACTCTACAGGTACTCTTTGAAGTGGGACAACTAGGAGAGGAGTGGCAAATTCTATCAAGGGAAGGATAAATCAAGCTACGATCAAAGTGAAGGATCTAGGTTGGTCCTCCTTTCTTCTCTTCCATCTATCACATTTAAAGGAACTCTTGAAAAGCTTTCATTGTTTGTTTCTAAGATAGCTACCCATCTTAGTGGGACTAGCAGTTCGAATCGACACTAGTCTTCCCTAAAACACTTGGAAACCCTGTGTTGGTGTGCTTTTTCTAACTTTCCAAAGAATTATGGAATGAGGAAGCCTTGGAAGGGATTGAGAACACAATAGGTACCTTTGTCAAAGTTTCATAGGAAACTAAAGTATTCAGATACACTTTTAATGTGTGCATTTGTGTGTATATGAACATATTTGGATCCTTGTTGGTCTCCATAAACACCTATTACCATGATGAACTACACCGACAATCTCCATGATAGGTGTAGCTTCCATTTGACTATTGTATATGCCATGAATATGGCCACTTATTTTGATATTTCCATCTTAGTCGAAAGGAAATTCCCTAGGAACAATAATGGAAAAATGATGTAGAGGTATTTGAAAGAGTAGCACCTTGCAAAATAAATCTCCACCAGTAGGAGGCCCCTCTTCTTAAGGAAAGCCAATAATAAAAAAACAACTACACTACCATAAATGAGGACATTGAAATGTTATATAAATAAATACAAGAAATGAACTCTATGGATCCAAATATATATTGAAGCTCTATCAAAATAAAGGCACCAAAATCCAACTAATAAGAGCGACAAACAGACAACCTAGAAACAAAGAAACAATTCTATGAGATACACATGATTATGCAAAAGAAATGGATATGGAGTAAGTAACCTTTGCAAGCATGGTATAAGAGCTAAAAGGAAAATATTTGCAAACAATAAAAAAATGGTGTAAATGTGGATAAATCAACATAAAAAATGAACTTTGTGGATCCAAATATAGATCAAAGCTCTATCAAAAGAAAGGCACCAGACTCCAACCAAAAAGATCCACAAGAAGAAAACCGAGAAGAAAAAAAAAAATCCCAGGAGATACCTAGGACGATGTATAAGAAATGGATGTGGATGAAGTAACATTGGCAAGAGTGGTAGAAAAACTAATAGGAAATACTAGCAAACAGTCTTGGAACAAACAGTGTAGATGCCACATCAACCCTACTTCAACCTATATAATTGCAAAGGGATGGCCTCTAAAAGATAAGGTTCATCAATCTATGGCATCCAAACTCATAGCTTCAAAGAAGCCTCAAAGCACCATAAGGAAGGAAAAAACCAGGGCAAAAAAGAAACAAATACCTCATACAAGAAGTGAGTGAGATTCTACCCAATTCAACTAACTTAGGTTATTCTCATGACAGATGTATTACTCCATTCCCCACCATTCTCAATGAAATTAATCACATGAAACATTAGCGGCCTGAAATACAAAGGCAAGTTGAGGCTCCAAAGAGGTGAAAAACATAAGGAAATCGCTACAATACTCATACTATAGGAAACAAAATTCTCTAGAGAGCGTCTAAGTGAAATCCTAGAGAAATATTAGAAAGGTAGTGCTTTGGTGGCATTGGATACAAAAGGGAAAGAATGAAGGCTACCTCTTGTATGTAATCATGTGGAATATACCATCACCAGTCTGACTATAGGCCCACACATTCTTTTAGGTCATTTTCAATTCACAAGTTTTAATGGGTAGAATTACAAATGTCTGTAGTCTAGCTCTATTTAATGATAAACATAATTTTCTTCAAGATATCCACTCCCTCTCTTCAAAAGACCTATGGACAATAGGGTTAAATTCAACATCATTAAAATGCTGGAAGAATAAAAAGGTGGATTATGATAATCAGACTCTGATTCCTAACTCTTCCTTGACCTCATGCAAGACCTGCAAGTCACAGATGCAGATACTAGACATGGGATATTAACCCAGAATAATATAAAAGATGGTCACCCTAAAATTGCTTCCAAACTTGAAAATTTTTTGGTATTGAAAGATCCTTGGGACAATGGCATCTTTGTGGAGGCTTTAATCCTTCCTTGTTACAGATCAGATCATTAATCAATAAACTTGAAACTATATGTCAAAGGATGTGCCAAAAATAAACTCTTTCACTTTGAAATATTTTTACCTAGGGATCCTTCCTTCTTGAAAAAATCCCAATAATGGTGGTAGGAAGCCACTCCTACACTGGGCTCAATTATGCACGAATTCTAGTAGAAACTCAAGTTCTTAAAAGCTCAAACAAAAAAATGTAATAGAGAATATTTTTTGAACATCCACCAAATCAAATAGGAGTTAGAGGATCACATGGAATAAGTTTAGCAATGCATTATTCTTGAAGGTCAATATGACAAATTAGTTGTGGAAAAAAGTGAGCTTCTCACTCAATTAGAAGAATATTGCATTTAGGAATAATTTCTCTGGTGCAAAAAATATCACATAAGATGGCTTAAGGATGGGGAAAAACTCCGTATTTTTACACAAATCCATGGTCAAACACCACCATAACAACAAAATCTTCTCACTTCAAAATACTATAGGATAGAAGCTTTCAAACCACGTAGAGTTGGAACGATAATTAGTTGGTTGAATTATCTTTAATAAATCAATTAAATTTAAAGTTACTTTTATAATATAAATACTATTTGGTTAATTTGCGAAGTTTACCAATGATATTTACTATGAAAAAATGAAGTACCAACAAGTATGGCCCCCATGTATGACATAATAATGTGTCAAATGATGGGGAGTTGGGAATGTGTATGTAAAGAATACTTGCACTTTTTTTATTAATCAATTCAATGGTCTCAAAAAGACCTCTACTTACATTGATATCAACTAATATCCTTGCAATTGACCTTTACCTTTCATAGACAAAGATTTCATCCACAATAATACTTTTCCCTCAGTTTTTTTCAATTGTGCATAAATCTTAAATAGTTTAGGGTTCCATGGGGATTCCAAGAAGTTTTATCCATAGTGGGGTTTCTAACATGGTCTCATCCCTAGCATAAAAGAGGAGTGGTAGACTCTTATAGACAAATAAAAACTATCCATAAACCAAACTTCATTTCATATAGAAACTGTGTCTTCTTCCTTACAATAGAAAAAGCCAATTCATCCCTCTTCCTACTATACGAGTTTCTAGTAAATAGCCTAAACTTGAACTCTTACTCTACTTTATCTATCTCAGAAAGTAGTCCATCCCTAACCTATTGCGAATAAAATTCCATGCCATAGTGCAACTTGAAAGGTTAAGGATTTGGTTTACTGCAATATATTCCCCCAAAAATAAGGACACATCTTTCTTCAACCTCTAATGACCCTACATTATTTCTATTTCCAAAGAACCAAAAACCTTCCTTAGAGGCCAAGCAAACCACATGTTCTTTATTAACTCCTACGACATCATCTTTTGACAATAGGTATAGTGGGTTCAAGCACACAAGAAGGTATTTGTTTTTCTAAACATTAACTCTTAAATTGGAAAAATTAGCTAGAGACAATACACCTAGAGCCATGTCCTACTTAGGAGGACCTTATAATTGTCCAAAACATTGCAATATTAAGCACTTGTACCACCACTATTATCATTACTCATGCCATTTTACCAACTGAAAAAACCCTTATTTAACATTTTCTAAAGTATATGAAAATGTACTTATCACATGAAAAATCATATTATTACATCATCCATAAATACTTTTGCATAGATCTCCTATTACTTATTCAAAAACCAATTAAATAACTTATGTTATCTTTAAACAACATATCATTGTCATTCCTTTTGCATTTATTTTATAAAGTGAGAAGAAAAGAAGAAAATATTAAATTTCAAGTATGAGGGAAAAAATGAAAGAAAGTTATAAAAAGGGAAATGATGTTTCTCTCATTGATCCATATTGGATCCTAGAACACTCTCTAAGTTTTCATGAACTCTTTAAAAATCATGCCAAGGATTAAAAGTCTTATAAAGATCAAGCTTATCAGAGATATCCTCATAACAGTTGCAATTTTTGATTAGCACAGAGCAATGAGGATGGTCGATCAAGCGCGCAGACCGTCGGCCCATGGTAATGCACGATATTGTAAATTAGCAATCTGAAGGCCATTTTGAGAAATGGGGATTGTTTTTGATATACGATTAGCGACAAGTCGCTAATCACATATCGCAGGGTAAACCCCTCAAAGAAGGAAAGGCCGCAAGCACCCAGACCTGAAAAATCATAAAATGAAATGGAGATCATTTTGATTTCATTAGAAGTAGGGTCCCACAAAAACCGGCAAGATATCGAAAGGGATTCGAGTGGTAAGCAGTTTCAACTGAGTCCCACCCAATGCCATAAAATGGTTGCTACGTGTCTGACAGAAGAGAGAGAAAACCACTCACATCGGATGAGTAAGCATCATGTTACTTATTCACCCGATATGGACAATGACCGTAGGATTTGGAGGCCCTAGATCAACGTCAGAGACGCGTTCTGATTGATGACCAGATTTGAAAAGGTTTACAGGCAGATTTGTATAGGACTTGAAGTCCAACATGGACAATACATTGGTGGAATGTCGTGTTTTGCAAGTATTCTTGGAGTTAACAGAATAAGCAGTCGTTTCAAATATGTCCAAGAGAACTGACACTCATCCATTATGAAATAGGTGGCCACTTCCCTGTAAGGCGTTATACAATGACTGATTACGTAGGACAGAGGGATTCAAATGGAAAGAGACAGGGGAACCAGAAAGCCAGGAAGTGGAAACAAATAGTTAGAAAGAAGATTGGCTTAAAATCCACAAGCTAATAGATAAATCGGCAAGCAAGTGAGAAGCAGAGACGAGAAGCCGAGCTGACCTGTAGAAGCAAAGGCAACATCGAGCTAGAGTCAAGATAGAGATAGAGAGAGTCAGAGAGTCTGTGTGCTCCAGAGGAGGCTTGAGAATTTCAAGAGTACTCCTCTGTAATGCATGTCAGGTATGAGCCTCAGATTGGGCTCATACTATTGTGACCAATAGAGGTCGAGAGTTCAGTGAGGAGAGTCTGTGTACTCCAAAGACTTGGGGAATCCAGGTACAGTCTTACTCATTTGTATCTGTTGAGTGAGACTGAAATTGGGCTCACTGTTGTAAAAACTCTACTTTGAAAACATAATAGAGAGGCCACCACTGAAGGTTATACTGAGAGACATATCCCAGGAGTATTGGGTGAACTCCTTATTAAACTTGTTGTGTTCATATGCTTGCCTGTTATGTTTTCTTTAACTGCTTCTTTGCTTGTGTATTTCGCAATCTTATCGATCTTTTGCATAAAATAACATAGGCACAACCATGCACATGAGTCTGTAATACCTTATTGTTTTCTTGGATCAATTCTGGATCAAGTGGTATCAGAGCTCTAGGTTGCTAAGGTTAGACAAGCTTTTGTTGGATTCTTTTTTTTGAATGATAACTAGATCAAAGCTTAAATTAGGAGAAGGAGAGTTGGTTGAAACTAACCTAGAAATCGGAACAGTCTATCCTAAGAGGAATATTTCAGAAGAAAGTCCCTTGGAATCAGACTCCCAGTTCATGGAGAGCTTCATGACCATGGGAGCCATGGTAGAAGAAATGTATACAGAATTTAAGAAAGGTAGATGTCAAGAGCCATCAACCTCCAAAGATGAAGGAGTAGAAGAACCTATTCTAGTTTCCCACCCAGAAGGCAAAGGAAAAGAAGAGAAGCCCTCTCCACCATCTCTCCCATCATCACCTTCATCATCATCTTCTTCACACAAAGAAAGCCCTGTAAAGAAAAAGAAGAAACCTTCTTTGATTAAATTAGGTGTGAAGTTCGATTTTCCAGTTTATGACAAATAATTGAATGTAGAAAAGCTCGATAACTGGATTAGGTAGATTGACGTATATTGCAAAGTACAGAACATCGATCCAGAAGGGAGAAAGATTCAGATGGCTAGCCTTCGCCTTGGAGGCACCACCCTGGTATGGTGGGAAGGTAGGACACAAGCTGGTTTGAAGAAGCATGGTAAAATTCTTTCTACCTAGAATGAATTTGTTTCTGCAATTAAAAAAAATTCTATCCACTAGCTTATATGCAACAAGCCATGATGAGTTGGAAAAATCTTCGCCAATTGAAAGGGAAAAGTGTACAATGTTACACCAAGAATTTAGAAAAAGAGCTTTGATTCTAGGCATTTCTTTAGACTCACCTAAAACTTTGCTGAAGTATATAGGTGGTCCACATATTTATTTGAGACATACCATTCTCATGTTTAATCCCATTAGCATAGATGAGGTATCCATTTACGCTACACATCTAGAGGCTAGAGGTAAGAATGTGAACCCAGAAGTTGGGGGATCATCAAAACCCACTCCGAGCAAGAGCAAGGAAAAGAGAAAGCAAAAATGGAAAGAGAGGAAGAAAAATGTTGTACAAAAGACCAAACCTTCATGCACTCACTGCAAGAAGGATTGGCATGATGGTGAACACTTTTCGATTCTACATTCGGAGCTAAAATCCAGTAAGTACGATGGCAAAAAGAAGAAGACTGTTGTAGCTATTCAGAAGGATTTTGGGTCAGACTCAGGGGATGAAACAACAATTGCAACCATAGGTATAAAAGGCTGTCCTCTTTAGAGAATGTAGAAATCAAGAAGTAGGTACAGGAGCTGCTCGAGAAAGGGTTCATAAGACCTAGCACATCACCATGTGGGTCTCCAATTTTCTTGTTGATAAAGAAAGATGGCTCATGGAGAATGTGCATTGATTACCAATCACTAAATAAGATAATAATAAAAAATCGTTATCCCCTTCCTCGCATAGATGATCTATTAGATTAGTTGAAAGAAGTTGTTTACTTTTCCAAGTTGGACTCACATAGTGGCTACCATCAGGTCAGAGTTGCAGAGCAAGATGCATGGAAGACTACTTTAAAAAAAAAGCAGGGATTGTATGAGTGGTTAGTTATACCTTTTGGCTTAACTAATGCTCCTGCTACTTTCATGAGAGTAATGAATGATGTACTTAGGCCTTTTATTGATGATTTTGTCATTGTATATTTAGATGACATTATTGTATTTAGTAAAACATGGGAAGAACATTTAAAGCATGTAATCAGACTCTATATGTTTTGAAAAGAGAAAATCTTTATGTTAATCTATCGAAGTGTGAATTTGGCAAAACATATTTGAATTATTTGGGTCATATTGTAGGGGGTGGTGAATTGAAGATAGATCCCTCTAAGGTTGCAGTCATTGTAAACTGGCCTAAACCCAAATCTGGTACGGAAGTTAGAAGCTTCCTAGGAGCAGCAAAGTATTGGAGAAAGTTTATTGCTAACTTTTCCTTGATTGTAGTTCCCTTACATGCTTTAACATGATTGAACAAGGTGTTTTGGTGGGGAGGAAAACAACAGAAAGCCTTCGACAACTTAAAAGAAAAGATTAGTACAGCACCAGTACTAGCACTTCCCAATCTTCAAAGACCCTTTGAGATTGAAATGGATGCCAGTGACTATGCCATGGGAGCAGTGTTGATGCAACATGGTAAACCCATATGTTATCATTCTGGGACATTTAATTATGTAGTAGTTAATTATCCCACATATGATAAAGAATTGTATGCATTAGTACAGAGTGTGAAAAAGTGGAAACATTATCTAATGGGCAAAGAGACATTTATACATACTAATCATCAACCACTTCAATATTTACACTCACAAACTAAGTTGCAGGAATCAAGACACTATAGGTGGATGGGTTTTCTACAATAGTTTCATATTGTCATCAGATATAAATAGGGCATACACAATAAAGTTGCAGATATGTTGTCCAGGCCAATCATAAATGCATCTACTGTACTTAAGCATAATTCAGTATTGCATGAAAGCTACATTGAATAATATGCTCAAGATATAGATTTCAAAGATGTATATGCAACTTTAAGTCATGGCAAACAAGTAGAAGAATTAGATTATCATGTTAAGGACCAACTCTTGTATCATTTGAGAAAGTTACGCATTCCTCAAATCGAAAGAGTAAAGATAATTTGAGAAGCACACACTTCTCTAATGTCAGGTCACTTTGTTGTAAGTAAAACAGTTGCACAGCTGCAAAGATTTTGTTATTGGACCAAAATGAATGAGACAGTTTCTAGATATATAAGAGGGTGTACCATGTGTGCTAAAAGCAAGCCCAACAATAGAAAACTAGGCTTGTACACTCCACTACCAGTTCCTTTTCATCCTTAGGAAAGTATTTCCATGGACCTTGTTGGGGGACTGCCTAAATCTAGAAAAGGTTATGACTATTTATCTTTTATTGTGGATAGGTTCAACAAAATGTGTATTTTAATACCTTGTAACAAATAGATTACAACTGAACAAACAACAAAGTTGTTCTTTCAGGATGTATGGGTTCATTTTGGATTACCAACTTCCATTGTATCTAATCGAGATTCCTGATTTATTGGGAAATTTTGGTCTATTTTTTGGGAATTGATGGACACCAGACTAAAAAAGAGCACAACCTTTCATCCACAAACAGATTGCCAGACAGAGGTGGTCAACAGGAAAATGATCCAGTTGCTTAGAGGATATTGCAGCAAGCATCCCAAGCTTTGGGATGAACATTTGTGTTATGTGCAACATGCTTACAACCAGGCTAAACATTATTCTACATAGAGATCTCCTTTTGAGACCTGTTTTGGTTTCATACCAAGGTCTCCCTTGGATTTTGTCTTTGGTAAATACATAGTGGTTGATGGACACAGTGATGTGGATAAGACAACCAAGTTCATTGAACAAATCCAAGAGATTCACCAGACAGTACAAGAATAGCTGGAAAAGATCGAAGCCAAGTACAAGGCAAGGCATGATAAGCATCAGACTAAGCATAGTTTCCAAGTTGGTTATCAAGTCTGGTTGTATACCAGCAAAGACAGAATGCAATGTGAAGGTAAGAAACTGAAGCCGATAAGGTATGGAACTTTCAATATCCTTTAGAAAATCAGTGAGAATGCTTTTTGCCTTAATTTTCCAGCTTACATGCACATCTATTCAGTAGTTAATGCAGAAAGCTTGAGACTATTTGAACCTTTATTAATTGAAGATCCCGAAGAGCAGAGTCAATTGCCTTCTATTGATGATCTCTTCCTTGAATATCTCAATGAATTGCAGGAAGACATAGTTCTAGACAAGAAGTTGAGAACTATGCACAGAGGGGATGTTGAGTACCTGAGTATTGGGCTCAAAGGTTTAAAACCAAGTAGTGCAATATGGATGTAAATTGGGCAAGCATGGAATCTATATCCTCACTTGATTGATGCTTAAAAAAAAAAACCAACTTTTGGTGGTCCAAAAGCTTTTTCAGTGGGAAGGCCGTGATCCAAATTGGATCCTAGAACACTCTCTAAGTTTTCATGAACTCTTTAAAAATAATGCCAAGGATTAAAAGTCTTATAAAGATCAATCTTGTCGTAGATATCCTCCTAACAGTTGCAATTTGTGATCAGCATGAAGCAATGAATACTGTCGGTCAAGCATGTAGACCACTGGCCCATGGTAACGTGTGCTATCACAAATTAGCAATCCGGAGGCCATTTCGAGAAATGGGGGTAGCTTTTGATATGTGATTAGTGACAAGTGGCTAATTGCATATTGCAGGGAAAACCCCTCAAAGAAGGAAAGGTTGCAAGCACCCTGACCCGAAAAATCATAAAATGCAACGGAGATTGTTCTGATTCCGTCAAAAGCGGGGTCCCACAAAAACCGGTAGGATATCAGAAGGGCTTAGAGCGGTAAGCGGTTTCAACAGAGTCCCGCCCGATGCCATACAATGGTTGCCACACGTCTGGTGGAAGAGAGAGAAAACTGCTCACATCAGACAGGTAAACATCATGTTATTTATCTGCCCGATATGGATGATGAATGTAGGATTTGGAGGCCCCAGATCAATAAGGAAGACAAGTTCCAATGGATGACTGGATTTGACGACGTTTACAGGCAGAGTTGTATAGGATTTGAAGTTCGACATGGACAATGCGTTGGTAGAAGGTCGTGTTTCGTGGGTATTCTTAGAGCTAACAAAATAAATTGTCATTTCAAATATGTCCAAGAGAACTGACACTCATTCGTTATGTAATAGGTGGCCACCTCCCTGTGAGGCATTATACAGTGACTGATTATACAGGACAGAGGGATTCAAATGGACAGAGGCAAGGGAACCAGAATGCTAAGAAGCGAAAACGAATAGTTAGAAAGCAGATTGGATTAAAAGCCACAAGCTGACAGAGAAAGTGGCAAGCAAGTGAGAAGCAGAGACGAGAAGCCGAGCTGACCTGTAGAAGTAAAGGAAACATTGAGCCAGAGTCAAGACAGAGATAGAGAGAGTCAGAGAGTCTGTGTGCTCCAGAGAATACTTGAGAAGTTCAAGCGCACTCCTCTGTAATGCCTGTCAGGTATAAGTCTCAGATTGGGCTCACACTACTGTGACCAATAGAGGTCGAGAGTTTAGTGAGGAGAGTTTGTGTACTCCAGAGACTTGTGGAATGCAAGTACAGTCTTATTGATTTGTACTTGTTGAGTGAGACTCAAATTGAGCTCACTGTTGTAAAAACTTTGCTTTGAAAATATAATAGAGAGGCCACCATTGAAGGCTGGATCAAGAGACATATCCCAGGAGTATTGGGTGAACTCCTTATTAAACTTGTTTTGTTTATGTGATTGCTTGTTATTTTTTCTTTACTTCTTCATTACCTGTGTATTTTGAAATATTATCGATCCATTGCATAAAATAACATAGGCACATCCATGCACATGAGTCTGTAATACCTTATTGTTTTTCCTGGATCAATTCCAGATCATTTATTTTGGTCATTTGGATCTTTGAAGTGGAGAAACCTAAGAGAGTTTTGCGTCTTACAAGGCTAGGGTTTTAAGAAAACCCTCATTGGAAAAACTAGCTTTGGCTAACTAGATTGGAGTGAGATCATCCAAGTTTGTCATTGATTGCATTACTTAGGTTGGAGCGAGATCATACAATTTTTTCAGTGACTACATTTTCGTTGAAGATAAATTTGACATTGAAGCAAATTGGGCAGGATTTGGAACCCACTAAGGTAATAATATGTTAAATTTTTCTACAAATAATTGTGCCATGAGATAAATTTGTAATTGCATGTTTGAAGAGAAAAGTTCTAGATATTTGAGGGTGCAATTCTCCTTCTACTGGTGTCTAATATTCCCTATGGTAAAATAAGGGTCAAAATGCATTGTGGAAAGGGATATTGGAGGCTAAATTGAGGGTGTTTAGTACCCAACAATTGCTAAACTAAATCTTGAGAAAAATAATTAAGTGTGGGTTGGTTCTCATTAGCTTAGATGGTGTAATTCTCTGAGAAATGTCCAAAATTCATTGCAAAGGTTTTAGAAGGGTAAAATCCCATCGAGAATGGCACCCAAGTTCATTAAAAGGGGCACATTCTCTTGGATGTATTGACTGTTGTTTTTAAGAATAAATTGTAGGTCAAGTTTACCCTTTAATAAAGGTGTATTGGTCAAGTTTTAGAGGGTGAATTTGTGTGTGTTATTTACAGAGTCTTAACCGAGTGTATACCTCCTATATGAGTTTCTATGGCAGGAGGGTGCACTGATAGGATGTAGTTGCTCGTAATTAATAATAGCAAGTTAGAGGGTTTCCTTATCATAAAATGGGAAGAACTTTGAAGAAGAGATAGTTTGCACCAACTGTTATCATTAATATTTCATGATATGACGGTTGAAGAAGATTTTGGAGGGTCTTGGAAGTCTAAAATAGAGTGGAAATTAGCCCATGGTTTCACTATTTGCAAACAGAACTAAGTTACCTATTGTGAGAGGTACATGTATTTTAGAGATGGAAAGTGGTAGAGGATAGAGTAAAATGACTTTACTCTAATTTTGGGCTATGATTTGGACCGATAAAAATCATCTACAATAACTCATATTTCTAGATCTATATAAAAAAAAAGAAGACAACTTGTAATGCATTGGTTTATAATGAAGATTTGGCCATTCTCTTGGTGTAAATTATTTTTGTGTTCGTGTTTTATTGTTGGAGTTTATTTATATTGTATTTTCAATGCCATTACATGTCAAAAACACCAAAATATAAATTGAAAGACATAATTAAAAAAATAGAAAATACTCAAATTGTTTGATGAAATGCCAAAACCAGCAATTTTGCAAAAACAGGGAGAAGTTTCCATTTTTTGCACAATCTTTAACTAACATATGGAAAATATTGGGCTTCGAAAAAGACTTATATATTTTCTCTCATGGGTAAATTCAAGAGCTTCCTCAATCCTTCTTGTTATATATTAACATTTCAAAAGGCAAGAATAAACTTCTTCTTCGAAAGGATGGGAAAAATTCAACATCTCATCTCCAAGAGCTCTGAAACTTTTTCCTATTTCACACCAAATTCTCATAAGAACATTGTATGCGCGAAAATTTAGGATCATATTTTCCAAACACATCACTGAAGATTTTGCAAGGCTAAATAATGGTTAGCAACAACTTCACACCTTCCAGGCTCTGTTTTATTGACAAAAAGTAGCAATAAGAGAACGTGTTGCTTCATTCAAAATCTATTTTGATTGTGTATCGAGGAGCCTTAATAATAGTACAATGTTTTCAATCACAATATTTCTTTCACGTAAATAATTCCCGCAATTAAAAAATGTAGCAAGAACTGAAGAAAATTTAGCTCGTGTATTGTCATTAGAAAAACCAAGGATTTTAGTCATTGTTTCAATTCTATCATTTGCAATTCAACTCAGTAGAGCTCTCAAGGCCTCCAAAACATGAAATTTGATTTTGGTAAGTCACCAACTAGCAAAGTAGTGAGTTGGTTGGTAGTGCTACTATTTGATTTATGGGTGAGATGGTTTAGTGTCTTTGTAGTAATTTATTTCCTCTTGGACTACAATTTTTTCAACAATGCAATAAATGTAGGTACATCATCTGCATTCTCAACACATGAATGAATATCTTCACTATGATTACAGGGTTTCCAATAATATTTGCAGAGTGCTTTTTCACTTTTGAAGACCCAATCTCTAGAATCTAGACTAGAGGACGTATGCCACTTGCAACAGTGATTTCCCATTTACTTTCATCATTTTCCTTTGAAAACATATAGAGCATGGCCACTGTACATTCCTACTACTATTTGAAGAAACGTCGAGAAGCAAAATCAAGAGTTCTACTCCTTCCTTTCCTTAAATGGCATGCAACATATTACTTACACTATTGTAGAGAATTTTAAGAGATCTTATGAGTTCCTCCTAAACATCATCTGTAGCCATTATAATTAAACCCAGTAGCAAACATTTTTCTTCTACATTTTGGAGCTTGCTACTCAATTAGCTATTTCCATGCAAGCTAGCAAAGGCTTCTATTATACGTTCTTGAACTAGAAAAGATGATCAACCCTTGCATTGCTTAGTCAATACTTGTTCAACATATACATTTTCTAGTGAATTATGCAATATGGGTCGTGCATTTTTCCCATAAGCATTTATTAGCATACCAAGTCTAGTTGAGAGAACACCCTTTGGATAGTGGGATACATCCTCAGTTCTGGCAAGGGAATACAAAATCATCCTGGGGCAATCAACTACTAACATCTTCACATCACTTTTTTGCTCATTGACTTCATCGTTGCCTCAGGGGAGCTTTCCTTGTGGGTCTTTTGTGAAAATCCTTGCTTTAGGTTACAATTTATTATATTAAATAAAAACAAATAAAATACACAAAATAACCTTGAAATATGTTTGTATTTTGCATTAGCAACCTCCTATATTTGTTAAAGTGCTTCTTTCAAACTCGAAAATCATTAAAACTAGCTAAAAGAGCATGTTGCAATTTAATTTTTCCAAGAACTTGTTAGGGTCCAACCCTAAACCCGTTATTTATGTAAGAGGATCGAGTCATAGTTATAGTTAAGTAAAGAGTCAATAAAGCCAATATTAATAATTGTAAGTGGTTAACCCGCATTTAATGAAGGGACCACATTTAGTTGCAAATTGGCCATGGTATTAGATAGATGGTATTAAAAAGAACCATGGTATTGCCCCATGGTATTGCATGTATGAATCTTATATAAAGGATAGAGACTCCCCTCGAGGGGCATCGTGTCCTATTTTGTGATTGAGCTCAGCTCTATTTGAGGTTGCCCCCTCGAAGAGGCAAGTGAACATTGCTTTCTGGATAATAAAATACTTGTTGTTATTTCTCATTGTTCTATGTTCTAGGTATATTTCTTTGCATATTTGGTATTCTGGTATCATCTTGTAGGTTAAGAGCATAACAAGTGGTATCAGAGCACCTTTCAGGGCCAGTGAGATCGCCAATTTTTAGAAATTTTTTTTGTTTTGGCTAGAAACGCGTTTTGGCGTCTTTAAACCATGGGATCTATCATTGAGCGCATAAACCTGCAGATTTGGGGAGGCATGCACACAGGAAATACAAGACGTGGTCATGCTTATTGGACTCCCTTGTAACCCCTGTGGGTACCCCTTCGAGTAGTAGCACATTAGACAGAACCACAGACAGACTATCTTCCAAGTAACCTCTGGGTATATCGGAAGCCCCCTAGCTCCCTTGAAACCTCACCATAGATAAATCATCGGCCGTCTTGCTGGTACAGTACACTGAGAATAGCACTCGGGGAGATTACTCGCGCATACGATAGGGTAGTGGGTTGTACAGCTAAGCGTACGGTTGATCCTCCTTGGTTAGTGCCCTAAAAGATTGGGCCAAGTACTACTGTTAGACCCTTATGTATATTACGATCTCTAGCACCTGACACTCTTGGAGACCATAGTTCACTTCTCTATCTCTGGATCACACATCATCTTTGCTAGATCAGATCTCGTAGGTAGGGTTTTGTCGCAACAACAGCAATTAGTTATGTTGTTCAGATCTATCAGATTAGCATTTAGATCTATCAGATCCATCAAATCCCCCATCGATATCTAGTAGTTTGGGCTCTGTAGCTATCACAACAATCAGATCCACCATTCAGATCTGACTAATTGTGTGGGTTCCTATACCTGGGCGTGATTTTCGCAGGACTTTGGGTAGCATTGAATTTTTTGGGATTCGGCTACTGCAGTATTCCTAAGTAAGGAGTAAAACTATGTTCAGAGTAAAAAAAGAATAAATAAATCTGAGACCCCCCGCAGTGCTTATTGGTGACTTATCCCATAAGAATCAAGTCAACGCGTTGAGCAAGGTGGTACCATTCAATTGTTAGTGCCAAAAATTTCAGGCAGTCCCAAATTTCAAGTACATCAGATTGGTGCATGGTACAAACTACAACTCAAGTTATGGCCAATAAGAGGATTGACAGCCTTGAAGCACAATTGAAAGATGTCATGTTGCAGCTGAATAATTTAAATGAAACACTCTCTAAGGGCAATGTGGAGGAACGCACGGAGGCATATATTGGCAATGAAAACATTGAGGGCGAGTCTATCCAGTCTCTTCACCTCTTCGACACCCACCAACATCCCATCCACGACTACCCAAGCTGGACATGTATAAATTTGATAGCTCTCACCCAGTCACATGGATAGCACAAATGGAGCAATATTTCACACTGAATTACATCCTAGATGATGCGACTCAGCTTAGTGTGGGTATCATGTACTTGGACAATGAAAGATGGCAATGGTGGCAATGGAATCAACGTTGCTATGGAAGGCCCTTGACTTGGCAGAAATTTAAAAAAGCTCTTACGGATCACTTTGACCATGAATCTGATTTTTTGGGTTGTCTCACTAAGCTCCGACAGACAGGAGCAGTGAAAGAATATATTGCAGCCTTTGAAGCCTTAGCTTTCCACACTAGAGGTCTACATGATGAGTTCTACATCGAATGTTTTGTTAGTGGTCTCAAAGAAGACATACAAGCCCACATCTGACTGTACCATCCTAGCTCATGGTTGCATGCTTGCAGGATAACTCATGAAGTTGAACATGCATTAGTGGTCCAATCCAATTGCCCAAATTTCATCGCCAAGGGTCACCCCACACAGGCTCAAAGCACTACCCAAACACTCAAGGTTCAAAAAGTGTCACCAGCAGAAATGGTAGAAAGAATAAAGCAAGGATTATGTTACTACTGTGATGAGAAATACTCTCCTGGGCATAAATGCAAGGAGCCCAAATTCTTTCAAATTTGTGCTACTGATCATAGTTCATTGGAGGAAGCCCCACCACTTGAGGAACCAGAGGAGGAAGAAGAGGACAACCAGCAGGACAATGTACCTGAAGAACCAGTTATCTCAATGCTTTGGCAGGGATTTCCTCTCCCCAAACTCTCAAAATCAGAGGTTTTATTAAGCATCGCCCAGTAGTAGTCTTGTTTGATAGTGGCAGTACACATAATTTTATCCATCAAAGAGTCGCGGAAGCAGTGCATTGTTTTGTCTGAGCAGTTTCTAACTTCCAGGTACAAACTGCTGATGGCGGGACAATAAAATGTGAAGGCTACTGTGAAAATGTCAAACTTCAAATGGGGGATTATCAGTTAAAGACCCATATTTTTTCCATACACATCGGAGGGTGCGACATTGTCTTAGGTGCTGAATGGCTTTGTGGACTTGGCCCAATCACAATGGATTTCCAGGAGTTATATATGAGCTTTAAGTAGAACAACCACACACATACCCTCTGCGGACTCTAGGCAGGATCTCCCTCTATCATCAGTGCACCTTGGATGGAAAAATTGTTAAAAAAGGGCCAGCATGGAGTTGTAGCCCAATTTAATGCCATCCAGGCCTGTGAACCCAATTCTCTTCATATTCATCCTGAGATGCAACAGATATTAAACAACCATCTGCTAGTATTTGACAAGCCTCATGAGCTCCCACCCTCGAGAGGGGAACATGATCATAGCATTACTTTGGTCCTAGGGGCCCAACCACCAAATGTGCGCCCATATAGATATCCATTCGCCCAAAAGAATGAAATTGAAAAAATAATCAAGGAAATCTTGGAAGTAGGCATCATTCATCCTAGAATTAGTCCTTATTCATCACCAGTGGTCATGGTGCTCAAGTAATATGGGGAATGGCGTATGTGTCCAAACTTCAGGGCCCTCAACAAGTTGACAGTCAAAGATAAATTTCCCATCTCGGTTCTCGATGATTTTCTGGATGAACTAAATGGGGCTCAATTCTTTACTACGCTTGACCTTCACTCGGGCTACCACCAAATTCACATGAAAGAAGTAGACATTTCAAAGACTGCTTTCCGAACTGATGAAGGCCATTATGAGTTCTTGGTCATGCCATTTGGTCTTTGTAATGCCCCATCCACGTTTTAGAGCCTTATGAACCACCTGCTCAAACCAAATCTCAGAAAATTTGTCTTTGTTTTCGTTGATGACATTCTCATCTACAGTCGCACCTAGGCCACACATCTTCAGCATGTAGATCTTCTCTTGCAACTGCTCCGCAAGAATAAATTATTTGTTAAGATGTCCAAATGCTCTTTTGGCATGGAATAAGTTGAGTATTTGGGCCACATTTGGGGCGTGAAGGTGTTAGGGTGGACCCCAAAAAGATCCAGGCAATGCAGGATTGCCCTCAACCAAAGACCTTGAAGAGCTTGAGAGGATTTTTGGGTCTCACAGGCTACTATCACAAATTTGTCCACAATTATGGTTGCATTGCTGGTCCCCTCACTCAACTCCTCAAGAAAAATTCATTCCTCTGGAATGATGAAGCACAACAGGCCTTTACAGCTCTCAAACATGCCATGTGTTTCACTCTAGTCTTAGCACTACCCGACTTCACCAAATCTTTTGTGCTTGAATGTGATGCTTATGGTACAGGTATTGGGGAAATCTTAATCCAGGAACGTCGACCCTTGGCCTTCATGAGCCAAAAACTAAGTGGGAAGAATTTGAGACAATCTACCTATGAGAAGGAGATGATGGCCATCTTACATGCAGTATATACCTGGCAACCATAATTATTGGGGCGACGTTTCCAAATCTGCACAAAGCATCAAAGCCTTAAATATTTTTTGGAGCAACACCTATGAGATATGATTATGAGATAATTTACAAGAAAGGGCGGGAAAATATTTTAGCAGATGCGTTATCCTGCCAATTTGAGGAGGAAAGTACCCTGCTCGCAATTTCCCTTCCCATTCCAGAATGTATTGAAGAGGCTGGCAAGGAATGGTTTTCACATCCCTGGCTCTCCCAAATCATTAATCAATTGCAGACAGATCCAAATTCCACAGTGGGCTACTTGTGGCAAGATGAGATTCTTTGCTACAAGGACAAAGTCATAATATCACCAACATCCACCCTCAAAAGCTACATTTTGGCGGAGTTGCACTCATCTCCCACTATAGGACATTTAGGCTTTCAGAAGATGTATGCTCGCACTCGAAGATCATTTTTTTGGACAAGCATGAAAAAGGACATTCATACTTTTGTAGCGGAATGCGACATTTATTATCACCACAAATGAGAAACACTCAAATCCCTAGGCACATTACAGCCATTGCCCATTCCGGCCTCAATTTGGATGGAGGTTTCTATGGATTTCATTACGGTCTTCCAAAGTTAGGAAAAGAGTTAGTCATCATGGTGGTTGTGGACAGACTTTCTATGTATGCTCATTTTAGTGCCCTACCCCACCCTTTTACATAGACTTTGGTCTCTCAATATTTCATGGATCAGATCTTCAAATTGCATGGCATGCCCACTTCCATTGTGTCTGATCGTGACCCAATCTTCACTAGTACCTTTTGGTAGGAACTCTTCCGGCTACAAGGTACACAATTAAAACTCAGTACTTCCTATCATCCACAAACTGATGGTCAAATTGAAGCAGACAACAAATGTCTGGAGACCTACCTTAGGTGTTTCACTTTAGAAAAGCAACATCTCTAGGTACAGTGGTTACCTCTAGCCGAATGGTGGTATAACACCAACTATCATGCCACCACCAAAATGACTCCATATGAGGCAGTTTATGGTCAAATCCCTCCTTCCCCTACTTCTTATATCAAGGGATGCTCGAAGGTACAAGTAGTGGGTCAACTCCTATAGAATCACACAACCATGCTAGCCTAGCTTAGAGAGAATCTTCATCAAGCCCAAAATCGCATGAAGCAATAGGAAAATCAACATCGCTTAGAACGCCAATTTCAAGAAGGGGATCAAGTATTTTTGAGGCTTCAACCATATAAGCAAACATCACTCAAAGACAAAGGTTGTCAGAAATTATCTCCAAAATTCTGCAGACCAGATCAAGTACTTCAGCGTATTGGAGAAGTCGCCTACAAGCTAGCTTTGCCACCCACTACAAAAATCCATCCAGTCTTCCATGTCTCATGCCCCAAGAAAGTGATTGGGAACCATTACAGAATTCAAACTAGTCTACTTGAAGTGGATGAAGAAGGGTCAATCTAGCTCCAACCTGAACAGGTTCTTGACACACGAGAATGACACCTACGTGGCCGCACGATCAAGGAAGTCCTCGTCATGTGGAAAGACACCTCTCTCGAAGATGCAACTTGGGAACTAGCCACTATCCTTCAGTAGTTTTTGAAGCTTCAGCCTTGAGGACAAGGCTATTCTTATGGGGGAGGGCATGTTAGGGTCCAACCCTAACCCCCTTATTTATGTAATAGGATCTAGTCATAGTTATAGTTAAGTAAAGAGTCAATAAAGCCCATATTAATAATTGTAAGTGGTTAACCCACATTTAATGAAGGGACCACAGTTAGTTGCAAATGGATCATGGTATTAGGTAGATGGTATTAATAAGAACTATGGTATTTCCCCATGGTATTGCATGTATGAATCTTATATAAAGGACATAGACACCCCTCGAGGGGCATTGTGTCTTATTTTGTAATTGAGCTCAGCTCTATTGGAGGTTGCCCCCTCAAAGAGGCAAGTGAACATTACTTTCTGAATAATAAAATACTTGCTGTTATTTCTCATTGTTCTATGTTCCATGTATATTTCTTCGCATATTTGATATTCTGGTATCATCTTGCAGGTTAAGAGCATAACAGAACTTTTGTTTCTAAATTGCATGAAATGCAATTTCACAAGCTTGAGAATTTTAAACATTATATTAGCCTCTATGTAAACTTGAACAACATTGATTTCTACATATGGAACTAATAAAGGGAGAATGGGATATCTGGCACTCAAAAAAGTACCTTGCTTTTTTGGACAATTTTCACTTTAAATCTAGCTAAAATTATCCTAGACCTATGGGTACCACCTCTACAAGGGCATTTTATCCATGAAACAAGGCACTAAAAATGGGGTGACCTAAGTGCCCCATATCAAATGCTAAGATGTGGATGGCCTGGACTTATTTTGTTATTCTTGCAAGCCCAAGTCCATGTATCTCATTTTCAAAGGAGCCTTTAAGTACAACATTAGTTACAATTCGCTTTTGTAATCATTAAACAAATTAGTTTTTTTCAACAATATTAAAGTACTTTTGTTTTGTGTTGGAAACACCATTCCAAAAATTCGAGAGAGGCATCACAAGGTATTGGACCTCAAATATTTTACTCAAAATATATTATAGAGTCTTAATGTTACAACTTACATATCCAAATAACATACTAGAAGTGGAAGCTTGTGCAATACTTTTCACAATATGAAAAACATGTTTAACATCATAGACTCTCTCTATCATCCCATTCCAGAAAACCTCGGGTTTTGCATATATTTCTATAGAATACATCAAAAACATTTTTTTTTTTGCTTTTTTTGTTTTTTTATAGAATTGATCATAATCCTTCTTTAGGTCATTTCTTCACAAAGTTCTAAAGCTTTATTTCTCTCACTTTTCTCCAGGTATGCATAAATAAGAGTAGTATAAATAAGGGCATCACAAAAAATACCCCTCCAAACATTTTATTGAATACTTTCTTGGAACTTGTCAATTTGCCTAACCTCGAATGGTGTTACTATATAGAAAAACGTCTTTAGAAAAACGTCTTTTCACAAATTCATCAAAACGCTGAAGCACTTCCTCTTCATTGTGTTGGAAACAATAACCATCAATTAGCCATCAATAAACACTAAAAATAAGAATAAACCTACAATCATCATTTCAAATAGGACCTCCTTTGCTTCATTTATTTTCCCAGACTTTCAAAAGCCATGAATAAAAGCCTTGTAGGTATACACATAAAAAAATACCCTGCTTTGTAACATCTTGTTTTCATGTTTTTAGGCATTAGTCATGTTACCTCTCTTGCACTATGAATCGATAAACATATTGCATGTGAAGTACTCAATTTCAGGACCCTTCTTTGTCATTTCACTCAAGATATTATTGGCTTCCTTCAATTTTCCTTCCTCATAGAGCTTATGGAGGAGGACATTATATGTCACCATTCCTAGAACTAACCTGTTCATCCCACAATTTGAAATTCCAAATCAAATTATCTTTTCTACAATCGCCATCAATCAGGGTAGCATATGTTACATTATTTTGAGTCTAATCACCCATTTCGTTCAAAATATTCAATGCATCCCTCAATCTACCTTCTTTACAAAACCCATGCATCAGGGTGTTGAATGTTACAATATCAAGTGAAGAACCTTTGCTTGAAATCTTGAAAAGGAAATTGAATGCATTTTTAGTGACCCCTTCCTTGTAGTACCCCTAAATGAGAAACATTGTAAGTAACAATTTTTGGGCACATGCATTTAGGAATCATTTCCCCCATAAGGGAATTTGCTTGATAGAACGGCCAACGATTCCATCAAACAACTTGAAATCATTGTCCATTTTGGCATGCTTGGCATATACATTTATCATAATATAATACACGATGGTATTGGGAGGTATGTTTATGGTCCTCATCTATTTGGAAATAGCCTTTGCCTCATGTTACCCCATTAATGCACATTGACACACATCAAATGACTTATCATGAATATATTCCAGCACATTGCCAATCATTGCTAAATGATTAAGTGTTGCATTTGAAATTTCCCAAGCTCATCATTTTGATAAATAACCTTCATGATTCTTTCCATATTTCAAGAATAGGTGGAAACTAATGGAAATTTTCAAAAATGAATCACCCAGGAATTTTCTCAAACAATTTGTAGACCCAGGTGGTTACCCACTAGGAATTTTATGGGTTCTAGGAGCTTTGAGTTTTTTACTCTCATGCTGCTTAGGCCCAAAGCCTTAGGATCCTCTGACCTTTTAATATCCCATTCAAATATATTTTCAAATATATCATGCCCTCCTTTAATATTAGAGAAGTCCAAGAATCACACCTGATTGAGGTACTTTTTCAAGTAGTTTGAAGGATTACACTGCAAATTTCATTTATGTGCTCTATCGCTAACCCATGTAGGCTTAGTATAGGCTATGTCATTGAGGAATTATGTCAAACACATTTATAGCATTCTTCATAAACCAAAATTTGAGATACATGTTGATAATATTGTTTCCTTCAGAAGCATCATGTTGAGATCCAAATTTTATTATATGGTTTGGTAAGAGTTTTCCCCCTGTCAAAGACTCATGTTTGGCATAGGCTTGTTAATTGACACTAAAATGTGATCACACAGTTCACAAGTGGTCTTTATATTCCCTTTTTGATCACACATCATTACGAGATCAATTATAGAAGAAATGAGGTGCTTGTTATGAGCCTTTTGCAAAGGGACCTGATCAACCAAGAAGAAACATGATCTCAACATATTCATGAAAATAATTAAGTATGAATAAGGACTTAAAAAAATTACTAACTCTATTTTGAAGTGGAGGCCTAGTTTTTCAAATTCGTAGTGATCAATGGCTTTAGAAAATGTTATACTTGGGAAAGGAACATGAAATTCAATATCTTTAATCTTAGTTCTATTGTACACTACCTCACATCCCAAGGCTAAAGATGTGGGAAGATTTGACACCAGCAAAAGATTCAAAAGGAGAGGAATATGAACATGGTAGGGCCTTTAATGTAGATCAAACATATCTTAAGTTAAGAAAACACTAGATTGTTACCCAGAGCAATGCTTAGGATATTGTTGTTGATGGAAACCAATGTTAGAAAATAAATATGAAGGAGATCCTAGTGTTTTTCTTTGGACTACATTTGGAGGAAGCTTTAACTTCAAAACTTTGTGTATTTTTAGTTTCTATTGCTCCAATTCAAATGGAAACAATGAACACCTTCATAGGGGTACCTCAGGTCTCATTACCAAGAAAATTTATAGATGATAAGGAAGTTTGTTTCCCTAACAATTTTCCATTTGGAGAAAATAGACATGTGCATGATATTATGTCATGGTTCATTAGGGTTGCATTGATAGATGCCTATGTAGAGTAGATGTTGGAGATATTGCAAATGTTGCGCAATATCACAAAGAATGGATATCTATATAGATATAAGGTTTTCACTAAAATTTTGGCACACCATTGTGATCCTTCATCTGAATTCTAGATAAGACATTAAATCTACTAAAAAAAATATTCAGGGTTTCCATTTTCTCTATGATTATAATGATATGAAAGAACTTAGAAGACATTTCAGACCAAAGATTTAGAGTAGACTTGATTTAATCATGGGTTCATCAATTTTTCCAATCCATAATGACATGTTAGAAATGCTTTTCTTTGCTTTATATTATGTGCATTGTTACTTAGAGGTATATTGATCACTACTTTGGCCTCAAGATCCTTCGTGCATCTTATTTAGTAGACACATATAAGAATCATTTGAAAAAACTAAATCACAGTTGAAAGAGTGATGAAGGTTCCAAGGTGCCAAACCAACAGTCGTGTTGTTCCAAAGATCTAGGAATCCTCCAGGTCATAAACAATGCCAAAAAAACCCTGAGAACACCAAGCTCGTGGAGCTCGCATAGGAGCTCACATGATAGCAGGATGCATCTAGTTCGACACAGTTAACTTAATACAAACAATATAATCAATATGGATGAAAAACAATATAATGATCCAATTTGGATAAGATGGAGCATTGTAGTAACCACCAACTAAAATATTGGCTAGTAACTCCAAGGGACTCCATAGGATTTGATCCTAAGACCTTGAACATTCACACAAGATATTCTACCAATCAACCTATCAGGCTATCCCTTGAGGCTAGAATTGTTTTGTACGTATCACACAATGCACACATTAGTAATGTCAACTTTATGCAACCAACTCTTCACAACCAAACATCGATGAAGTAGTAACCCATGCAATTTATATGTTTCAAGGAGACATGATCCTTCCAAATGGACTGACACCTCCTTAGCCAACACTCCATCATATTTCCAAGCCTCCATATTTTATTAAATAAGAACCAAATTAGAAGGGTGCCTAACCAACTCATAAAGATCCTTAGTTTCATAGATATAATAGGTTTCTAGGTTCATGCTCCACAACATTATAGGTTGAATGGGAAGGAAAGAGATATGAGGAGGAATATAAATTTCCTAATGCAAATATTTCGATGAAAATTGAGATTCACCAAGCAAGGGAAAGTCAAGAATGGACTAATCCAAAAGCTTCTTTTCAAATTTTCCCATAATCCATCTTTGTTGATTCATAAGAGAAACTTGGATGTCAAAGGGTATGCCCAAATATCAAATGATCACCTCAAGTTTGATGCACTACCACACTTCAAGTTCAATAAGTGTAAGGGATCCTCTTTCCCAATAAAAAAATCTTTTGTGATTCTCCTCACTAGCAACTGCTGCAACACCTTTTGCAAAAATTATCCAAGTATAACTTCATACCCTCCACGCACTATTGGGTCAATTTAGGTGTGAGAGCCTAGTCATCGAAAAAATGGACATCAAGGAGTTGGTTATCATCTGGTAAGTAGATACGTATGATTTTCCCTTGTAGTGTTTCTACTTCCCATTAGGTAACCAATAACATCCATTGTAATCTCATAGAGATACATCGCCAACATACACCCCTATTGGATGGAGTGTTGCAATGCCACAAACTCTAATAATAGCACATTGTTCACACTGAATCATGCAGAATCTCACTAGAATATTGTCTCCATAGACTAATGGTACATAGATCCAAATCCCAACCAATACAACATGTCAAGGTTGAAGTCCAATTTGATTCTATGATAGATTTTATCAAAATCAATATTTAAAAGGATGACCTTTTTCCTAGTGTTGTGAGCCCACTCAAGGCCTTTCTAGGGAGTGATAAGACTATCTAGAATATATATGGCCTCAATAAATCTTACCCACTACTTTTGAACTATCAAGGGGATCAATGACTATATCTTCCTAGCTAGGGATTTGGTTAGAATTTTATAGGAGACATTCAACAATGTGATTTCATCTCTTTTAATAACTTTAGGAACAAGTTTGATGAGGGCATCATTAACCAACTCCCCTACACCACCACCCTTGATATATTCATGACACATTTTGAAAAAAGTAGAGCCCACCATAGGCCACATCTATTTATAAAATTCCATTTGAAAACTATTAAGACCTAGTGATTTTTCATCCTTGAATTCCTCCATGGATCTATAACTCCAATTTTGGGTATATAGTTCCTCCCAAGGGCCTATACTTGTTGGAGAAAAATATGATGGACAAGCTCCATGGTAGCATCCTACAATGGGTCAAAGCCTACATAAGTGGAAATTATTTGAAATTCATCTTCAAATATTTGTTGGTTTCCCATCTCATCTTCTATAAGGTTACTAGTGCCACTAGGGTCTCTTAAGGTCAGGATCCTCTCAGATTTTTCTTTGCATTTTATATGCTGAGAACAGAGTGTGCTTAGCACATCCCCTTTGTCCATCCAGTGCATACAGATGGTAATTTGACTTCCTTTGTATTTATATGCTTCAAACCCTTGTACAAACAATTAGATCTCATGCACCTCCCATTGAGACATGTCATTAAAGGGTCCTCCAATATTTGTTGAGCAACTTGAAGGTTAATATAAAATTGGTTTTCATTTCCCTTCTAGAGTCTCACAACCATCCTACCCAACCTTTGAAGGAATTTGACCATGTGGAGAATGGCTGCCCCACACCAAGAGATCCACCCAATCTCTACCTACAAGGGTGGGGACCAAAGACTAGACACTAGCAACTACATTTCAAAAACTTCAAACTCGAGAAAATAGGCATCGAGCATGGAGGAGTGAGCCTCGTATAGACAACCACTTTTGCTATGTTGTCAAGATGAGATGGGGATGTGATCAGATATGGTACTCATCAAGTGAACATGGAGTGAATGTTCATTTGTAGAAGAAAAAGTGATGGGATGTGAATTTGCATAAACCTTGTCTAGACTACTTTGTATTTGGTGAGTGCTACTTTCCTGAATAAACCATGTGTACAACCCTTCCTATGCAATATTTAATATTTCAAAATCTTCTTCACTTCACTTCATTCTACCACTTTTCCTTCTTGTGCCTGTGGTTCCCTTATATGTTGATCAATTGGCTCTACGATACCACCCTTTTGTTTTGCTAGTGATCTATTTTTTGCATGTGCTCACTTCTCATTTGTTTCAAATTTGTTCACATTGTTCACTTATTTGTTGCTATCTGCCTTTGTTTTCTTCTTTCATGTCTTCTCTTTGATCATGTTCATGTTCTGCTTATCTCCATTATGTTTTCTGATTTTACATTTTGTTATCCATGCCATCCTTCTCTTCTGCATTTCATCTCACATTCTTACTATCTGTTGTCTTCTTTCTTTGCACTTATGCAAGTTGTCCTCACATTCTTCGCGTTCTTCTCTTCCTCATTCAATTATTTTTCTTCTATCAAACCTAGATTCTCTTGCTTGTTGTCTGTTCCTTTTCTTTTGTTTCTCTCAGTGTTTGCACAACTTCAAACACTATCTTCTTTCTTTACAAAATCTTGTTTTGTGGAAATAAACTCTAGTATGCACCTAATGCCTTAAAATATCTAGAAAATGTTTCAGCAATAAAATGACAAAGATTTATAGAGAAGATTTATACAAACTAAAAATTACTAAAGAATGAAATTAATAAAACCTCACTATTTGGGATTCCCATCTTCATCCTCCAACATGAGAGTTTCATGTTTTCCTCCCCCGGTCCACTCTAATAACACTCCATGAATGTAAATAAAATAATAGTATAATCGAACTTAAACTTAGGATGCTATTGTTAGATATAATGGTCATATTGAGACCTATCAATTAGGATTTAGGCATATAATAAAGTCATACTAATTAAGGGATGTAATAATGAACTGTTTAATGTAGTAGTTAAATGGTTAGGTATTTGGGAGTTACATAGCTTTCTCTTCTTCTCCTTCTATGTAATGAGACATGCATCACCTAATAATGAATGAATCAATGCACTGCTTCTCACTTTTATGTATATTCATGTCCATGATTTTTGTATGTAAGAATCACATGTTATCAGATGCACGATAAGGAGAAACCAAGGAAGTGGTGAAGGAGTTGAGGGATAACTGTGATCAGAGAAGGTGTTGAGGGACTCCAATCACACACACAGTTGGAAAAAGTGAGACATCTTAGCAATGAAGATAAGTAATTCTTTTGTGTATTGCAATCTGGTATCATATTAGATAAAGTGTGTATGTGGAAATAAGAAAAAGAGAGAAAAATGAGTGAATACTTGGCAATAAATAAGGGAGTTGTTGTGACTGAGAATAAAAGAACCATATATAAAAATAGATATTATATTATTATAATATCTACACAATGGTCCTTAATATTTAGATAGTATTACAATATGATCATCATCTCTAGTCGAACAGACTGACTTTATTCCAATAAGAAAGGTGTAGGCAAGTTACGGGAGGCCACAATTTGAAGCTCATTTAAGGAGGACAACCATATTATCAAATGTAGAAAAAAAATTCTAATATTGGTAGAAGTAGTCAAATACACAATATGTAAATCAGGATTGAGTTACTGTGGTGATGCTTTTGACTATCATCATTTTAGTGATATTCGATTCAATTCAGATGTTATTTATAGTGATGGCCTGAAAATAGGCTTTATTGGGAATTGGGATAGTTTTGTAGCCTTGCCTAGGGTAAATTTCCCTGATTGTGTTTCTTCCCTTCCAACATTTTTGGGCAGTTTGAGGCTCTTCTGTTGGGTTTTTTGTCAATGTTTATTCTGGTGTTGCAGAACTCACGGAGTAATCTACCCAAAACAAGTTCTTAGGGGTGAGAAATTTCAAAAATATGGAAAACTTGTCGGACTCAAGTTTTTCGAGAAACTCATGGGTCACGTGAGTTAGTGCTTTTTAAGAAAAATATTCACCTGATAGGGAAAAATATGTCTATAAAGTTTGATTTTTAGGCTCTTTTTCTTACACTAATTCGTTGAATGTGATTCTAATTCAAGAAATTATGCCAATGTGTTGTCAGAAGGTTCACATGGTATTTAATATGATCCTTTTTTAGGTTTAAATTCCAACTTAATTGACAAAAATGTATTTTTACGTATTTTTTAATGCTCATTGCCTTTTTTCCAAGCCCCCTTTTTTCCCAAGTCAATCAATTTCAAATTTGACCAGGTATTTCAACATTGGTTTATAACTTTATTCCATCATGCTTCTTGGCATGGACATTGCTTGCTCACAAAGGTGATAACTTGAATTAGTTACCAATTTATTGTAGAAGTTGAGGTTGATTGCTTGCCTTTCAAATTACGAATGGCATGATTGTTTTCATCTTGATTATTAACCTAGTAATGATAACTTGATGCATGGCGATGAAAGTCTTGTTGTGATTCCATTGTGCACAATGTTCACAATTTGTGATTAAGAAGATTATGCACTTCCATGATCAGTTTTTTCAGTACAATTATCTTCAAGTTACACCAAGTGAAATATATCTGCATTGCCTTCCCTATTTCTTTTATAAACTCCATGTCTGCTCATTGGCTTTATGCTTTAACTGAATGCAAAAGAGTGGTCATACAACCAAATATGGATTTACACATTGCTTATCAATATCAATATAATTGATTTCTCTAAGAATATCAACTTTTAACTAAAGGGAGGTTAGTTTTAGGAGTACATGTGATTTCTTATTTTTTTATGACTTTTCCTTCACATGTAGCCTAGATTGCCATGTCTAGAAAAATTACTTTGATGAGATACATCATTGAAGAAGTACATTTTGATAGAATAGTCAATGAAATTGTCAGGTACATTTTGTAGAATACATATTCACTTAAAATGAAGCCTATAGACTCTCCAAGAAGTACAAAAGAGAATAAAAAATATGGTAAGTAATAAAAAAATATTTTCATAGAATAGCTTGAGACAAAATGGTTATGGTTTGCGTTAAAGATCTTTTTCTTTGTTAGTACTACCTTATTTTCGAGATTTCAAAAGAAGATATTTGGATTCCCATAAAGTGGATCCCCAATGCTTGAATATGAAATTTGAATAACAACAAGTTGTTTACTCAATTACATGCCAATACTCGAACTTTATTGTGTTTCTCAACAATGTCATTTCTGGCTCTTTGAGGAAAATAAAATTGTAAACATATTGTCAACAATGTGGCACTTCAAAAAATAGTTTTCAATTTCACTCAAAACAGAAGAATGTCTCCTATAAGTTTCATTTCCTAATGGAACTAACAATGTTGGTAAATTTGGAACAACAATCGAACAATTTTTTCCACCATTAGATTATGATGTTAGCTACTTCAATTCTACATGATGCATTTCGGTGGAATAACTATGTTGTTTGAAATGAGATGAAACCAATTGGAAATGTCACATTTGTAAAAATAGTTCCCAATAGACAAAAGAATAATATAATGGGTATATCTATAGTTGTCTTGGTTGAAATGGAAGTAGCAATTTGGACTTGTTAATGCTCAATTCTATGGTCACCTATTAGATTTTGTCCATTCTTTTATCAGTAACCCGACATAGAGACTAAGAAATAAGTAATTAGACTCCAAAAAAAAGTAAAGTTAAAGTTCTTAAGTGCCTTAGTAACTTGTGGTAGGACTAGGAATGGAATTTTTTATCTTTGATGATGGCTAGTGGATGTTTTGGTTCGAAGTTACTATGAACAATGCTTATATGAGTCATACTATTTGAGATTTCTACTTTTACATGTGTTTAAGTCCACTTTGTTATGTCTATTTATAGTGAAGTACAAATAGAAGCATTGGAAATATTGGATTACTTGGGCAACTTATGATATAAAGAATGTTTCACTGAGAAAGATGATGCAATCAGCTTTGAGTGTGAGGTAAGCTAGAGCACATAAATGAAATAGTTGAACCTCTTAACTGAGTATGATTTTTTCATGGATGAAGGTGGATAAAATATACTTATCACCCCAACAAATATTGCAATCGTTGACCATGAGAAGAAGATGACATTTGTATTGAAAAATGACATGTTACATGACGTTGGTTTGTCTAGGAAGGGGATTTTAGTACAGTAATTTTTTATTAACATCCATGGTAGAGAATAGAATCATATTCGATTAAATTGTCTAGTCTTAAACATGCTCATTTGAATTTTTGAAGCAACCACCAAATTTTCCATGGTACTTACCAAATCACTCTTATGCTAAATTAGATTACTTGAGTGAAATTCCTCTAATTTACATTGCTTGATGCAACAAACATGAAACTTGATAGAATGTTGTACTTGATATTTAGTATTTAGTATTTACAAAAGTTACAAATTTCTTGAACATATGCCAAATTTTAAAAATTGATTTAGCATTTCTTGATTTAATGCAAGAAATGTTATCTTTTAGTGGTAAATGAACTAAAATACCTTCCCTATGAATTCAAATTGGGACGAACATTTAAAAGGCCTCTCAATTATTGTAAACTCCTCCCCCAATCCTATTTAACATGTACAACTAGATATCTAGGAAAAAATGTTGAGAGGGATATTCAACTAGGGTAATTTCGAAATTGGAAGACACAAGTTGCCTATTTATGTTGTGGTATGAGTTTTTTATTCAAAGAGATGCGTTTTCAAAATTTTATATACATGTGGAGAGCACAGTCACAAGACATGGACCCAAGAAACATTGGGCAAAGTCTAAAAAATAAAACTAATTTGGATTCCCCAATAGAAATTTGGCATAAAACTCCAAAAGTAAAATAAATTCTGAAATAGTGGCTTGCCTAGTTGGTAAATGTGAGGTGTTGAAATTTCCCATATTAGTGTTTAAGAATTTTTTATGACAAAATTGCATTTGTTCTTATGGATGCAACAACGCAAAAAATAATGGTTGAACTCAGATGCAAGCTCTTAGCATATTTCGTCAGAATAAATGCCACTCACTCGCAATATCTTAGTGGATACTATTGATTCTGATTTGTCACACTTATGTAGCCACATTGTGGTAAGAAGATGATATTTCATATTCTCTTTTCGAGACATACAAAAAGGAAAATCTGTCAAAATATTTCAAAGCAATCATCTATATCAAAATTCCTTTTCAAAATCTTGGGTCAAGCTTGTTGACCCACTTAAGAAAACATAATTAAGCTCATTGTGTCATGGTTGAACTTGACAAGATTTGTCTAGGATTGGCCCAACTAAAACAAACCAAACATATTTAGAAACAAATTTGGGAACTATTATTTTAATGTTAGAGAATAAGCATAGAGCTCAGTACAAAAAACCATTGCCATACATAGAGGATTTATTCTAGAGGACAATAGAAAATGGGTTGGGTACTTTTTTCCTTTTGAATAAAAAAGTAAATATCATTTTATCAAGTGCATAATCAATCATGTTGGCTTCTTTTGTTTCCTCTTATCTTTGAGTACATGTTCAAATTAGTAGATTTCATTGTTGGTTTTTTTTAATTATCATCTTTATTTTGCCCACATTAATCCTATTCTCTATGGATCATTTTTTTATTCCCCTAGATATATTTTATAAAGGTAGAGGGGATATGAAGTGTGTTTTTTTATTATGTAGTTCTTTTTTCTTTGAGGCTCTTATCTTCACACCCTTTCTAGTTGAAGTACTTGTGGGAGGACATAGTTATCATTGAGTGGTAGAGACTGATTTTCTTGTATCCATGCAATTGCATCTTTCGATACTTGTTCTTGGTGTAGATTTGGAAGTGTTTGAATGCCCATTTGATATTTTTGTTGGTGTAACATATATTAGCCAAACTTTGTGCTTACACTTTTAATATTTGTCTAGTGGTTACATTTTAGAATCATTTTTATCGATCGTTGTATTTTGACATCATGAATTAATTAATATAAAGAAGCACTCCCAATTAGTTTTCTAGACCCCATAGGTAGTAGGATTCAAGTATGTAGCTCATTATTCATAATTGCATCATATATATTAATTGTTTTTTACTTTTTAGCGTGAAAATCAATATTTTATAGAAAAAAATTTATGTCGTCTCAACATATTTACATGATTCAGAAGGTGAGAAATAAATATTTGGTGTAATTGTAGATTTTAGGTTTGATAATTATAGGTTATTTATAGGCTATAAATGTGTTAAAATTTTCACTTCTAATTGAGTATTTAATTGAAAATATTGAGTATATTATCCGTAACTATTTTTTCCTCCACCTACTCTTCATAAATTCCATAACCATTATGTAGGGACATGTAGCTTCAATTCTATTTTGCTTGTTTAGTAAAATATTTGTCGACACTAAAAAAGGTTCAAATTCGCGCCAGTGAAAATTGAGCTACCAGGGTTTCGGCGGGCTGTGGATTTCTTCTTTCATGGATGGAGGCAGAGGAGGGAGCTCTTCTCCCTCCTACAAAGAGGCCGTGGCCAACAAGGGCAAGAAGCCCCCAGAAAAAGTTAGAAAACTTGTAGAAGAAGAAAGGAGTAACATGGAAAAGGGAGAGGAGGAGGTCAAAACAAGGGAGAACAACAGCACTAAAGACAAAGAGAAAGAGGACAAAAAACAGGAAGCAAAAGAGAAAAAACAAAAGGGGCCTTGTAAACCCAAAGTTGAAATAACACCCAGAGTAGTTTTAAATGATCCTGCGCTACAAGCGCACAGGGAGCACATGCAAACCTACGCAATCATTTGCAAATTCATGGGGCTTTGGCTCAAAGAAAAAGCTTTACAAACATGGATCAAGTACCACTGGAAACCAAAAGGGAGCATTGATCTACAAATTGGGTCAAAGGGTTTCTTTACAGTGGTGTTTACAAATATCGAGGATAAAGATAGAGTGTTTGAAGGAGGGCCCTACTTCTTCGTAGCAGCAGGTCTCTATATGAGGCTGTGGAAGATGAACTTTGTCCCGGTCTGGGTAAGACTCTATTCCCTACCCCTGGATTATTGGCAACCTGAATCATTAGCGACCATAGGCAATAAGTTAGGTAGGTTGATCAAAGCTTCAGAAGCTACTAGAAGAGGAAAATATACTTCCTTTGCTAGAATATGTGTGGAAATGAATCTATTAGGAGCTCTTCCGGATGAGGTGATACTGGAAGTTTTTGATGAAGAATGGACTCAAATGGTGGACTATGAGCATATTCCATTCATATGTCATAGATGTCATGAACATGGGCATCTTCTCAGAGACTGCCCTCTCAGCAAAACGGAGAATAAAAGCAAATCTGACGCAATTAAAGACCTGGATAGATTTCACAAGATGATTCATAAAGGAAAAGGCAGAAAAAGGGGGAAAAAATAGCAACAAAAGGATGGACATCAAGGTAGGTAGAACCAGTTCCAAGTTTTGGTAGAAGAAGAAGAAAGAACAGTGGAAAATCAAGCAAATGAAGGGAGTACGGGTGAGAAGGAGAAGGAAGGAAACAGTGATCAATCACAGGAAAATGATAAGAAGAAAGAAATAATGATGAGTGATATAGAACCATAGTTGGACCAAGAAATGACCCAAAGTGAAATGGATCTAGAGCAGACCGAGCTGCAGGAGATTCTAGAAAGAGAAAACCTAGATCTGGAAGGGTTCTTAATTCAAGGAACATCCGTTGAGGTTGAATCTTTACCACAGGAAGAGCTCAATAGAATACAACAGTTGTATTTATGGAAAACTCAGGAAAAAGGTCTGGAGAAGGAAAAAAATAGGAACGGGCTGAGTAGCGAAGGAGTCAAGATGATGAAATCGACCCTGAGATTAGCACCCAGAAACACAGGAAAAAGAGAGGTAGAAAAAAGCAGAATGAGCTATTGATGGAATGTGGAAATCTCATGATAGATTCAGGTAAGATGAAAGATCTTACCAGCTACTTCTTCACAAATATTTAATGATGAAGTTCATTTCTTGGAATATTATAGGTCTAGGCAGTAAAAGAAAGTATTGATTGCTAAACAATAGAATGAAACAGGCTTGTTTGGATTAAATTTTTATCCAGGAAACGAAATGTTCCATTCAAAGGTTAAGACAACTTCATAGAAAGTGGCTCAATAAATTTGAATATCTAGAAGTTAAAGTAGAGAATACAACAGGAGGTATTCTCATGCTCTGGAACCCCGAAAAAATTGATTTAGTTGATGTTGAAGCTGCAAGGAATTATTTATCAGTAGTGATTCAGCCGGTTGGGGATAGGAGTACGTATCTAGTCACGAATGTGTATGGCCCTCAAAGAATAGAAGACAAACTCAAGTTTACAGAATCCCTAGAGTATCTCAGAGAAAGACATGCTAGAATACCCTGGATCTTGGGAGGGGATTTTAATATGATAAAATGACTTTCAGGAAAAAAGGGTGGAACCAGATCACTTAGTAAAGACGCCTTAGATTTTCAGATCTTTCGAGATAACATGAAACTTGTGGATGTTGAAACGATTAATGGCCACTTCACCTGGAACAACAAGAGGGGAGGAGAGTCCCAGGTAGCATCCAAGTTGGATAGATTCATTATCTCAGAGGATCTCATGCTTCAAGATAAGGAAATATCTGCTAGTGTTATTCCCGTAGGAGGCTCAGATCACTGGCCGATTCAAATGGACATCTAGGGTATAGGTTCCCCCCGAAATAGACCTTTCTAATTTGAGAATATTTGGCTTTCACACCCAAATTTCATCAGTAATATTGAAAAATGGTGGGTAGAATATCTACAGATTCAGGGATCTAGAATGTTCATGCTTCATAAAATATTAAAGCACATAAAAATAAGGCTCAAAGATCGGAATAAGAAGAATTTTGGCAATATTTTTGAAGAAAAGAAATTGGTGGAAATTAAAATGTAGGCACTCAATCAAGCTATGATCTCGGAACATTTTGATAAAGACAAAAATGATCTAGTGGAGAAATATCATCAAGATTGGGAGAACTGGAGTAAAAGAGAGGAAATTTTTTGGAGACAAAAATCTAGAGTCCAATGGCTAAAAGAAGGGGAGCGTAACACTAGATTTTTTCACAGATCCACCATGGCGAATAGAGCACACAATAGAATATCTTCAATTAAAAAGGAGGACGGACAACTTCTTCAATCCCATGAAGAGATAGAGGTTGTGTTGGTTCAGCACTTCCGTGAAATAGCCCAGGAAAATAATCTAGATAGAGAACATTACATTAGGGGAGTGACTAAGCATATACCTAAGCTGGTGACTAGAGAGGACAATTTCGATCTCAACAGACCAGTGATGGACGAAGAGATCAGTGAGGTTCTCAAAGACATGTAGAACAGCAAAGCACCAGGCCCGGATGGCTTCAATGTAGACTTCTTTAAATCTTGTTGGAATATTGGAAAAGAGGATATTTTGAATGTTGTGGAAGACTCCAAGATGAACAGAACCATCTTGCAAGCGCTCAACACCTCTTTCATCTCCCTGATCCCTAAACAAGAAAATGCCTAGACACCAGACAAGTATAGACCAATAGCACTTTGCAATGTGGTCTACAAAATTATATCCAAAGTAGTGGCCAACAGACTCAAACCTCTGCTTCCTTCTCTGATTTCGGGGGAGCAATCAGGTTATGTGGAAGGCAGACAAATTCTGGATAACATTATTCAAGCGCATGAAGTAGTGCACTCTTTAACCAGCACAAGGAAAACGGGTATGATCATGCAACTAGACATAGCAAAAGCTTATGACAAAGTGAACTGGACCTATATCAGGATTATGCTCAAGGCCTTTGGTTTTGATCACATCTGGGTAGGGTGAGTCATGGCCTTGGTCACCTCTTCTAGCTTTTCAATATTGGTTAATGTCTCTCCTTCTGAGATTTTTATTCCTTCCAGAGAGTTGAGGCAAGGGGATTCACTTTCTCCCTTTCTCTTCATTCTCATGATGGAAGGTCTTGGAAGATCTATCAAGCATGCCAAAGAGATGGGTAAAGTTCAAGGTCTCACTCTGAAGGAGAATGGTCAGGCTTTGACTCATCAACAATTTGTAGATGATACCATGTTACAAGGTATCCCCACTGTCAGAGAGGCTCAGGTGTACAAACTAATTCTGCATGACTTTGCCATGGCCTTAGGTATGGAATTCAATCTCTCCAAATCCAAAATATTTTTCTTTAATACCAATATTTCTATTCAGAGAAATATCTCTAGAATTTTAGGCTTTCAGAGGGATTCCCTCCCTTCAAAGTATTTAGGTGTTCCTCTAACTGCAAAACCCTTGCACAAGAGTATTTGGGAACCCTTGATCACCAAAATGCAGGACAAAGTCAGAAAATAGGCGAGCAGATCTTTAAATCTGGCAGGCAGACTAGTACTGACAAAGGCGGTTCTCCAATCAATTCCAATTTTCATGCTTTCAGCGCTACCTACCCCCATAGGAGTCTTGCAGCAATTTAGAAACATTCAAAGAGACTTTCTCTGGGGCAGGGAGGATTCTAGGAAAAAATGGGCCTTGGTCTCTTGGGAAAAGATTTGTGAACCCAAGAATCATGGAGGCATAGGCTTAAATGACCAGGAGATCTTAAGTAAGGTTCTAGGGGCAAAACTCTGTTGGCATTGGGTTAAAAATCCAAATGTGCAATGGGAAACCATATGGAAAGAAAAATATGCCAGCTCTTGGTAGCAAACTAAGCTCATAAGGATGTCTGGTAACATAAAGGGCTCTGCTATCTGGAACAAAGCCTGGGAGAATAGAGGTTTAGTTCAAAGAAACAACTTTTGGGAAATCAGAGAAGGAGACCTGGCCCTTTTCTGGGAGGACAAATGGCAACAAGAACCAAGATTGTTAGAAGAGGAATTTTTGAACCTAAAGCATGAAACTAACACCCAAGGCTTAAAAAGAGTGAAATATTTTTGGGATAGTACCCACAATAATGGAAAATGCAGGTTATGGAAGAATATAAATTGCAAGAATGACATAACACTAAAAAAAAAACCAGAGGCTCTGGGAGAAATGTTGGACCAAAGGAAGATCTTGGTTTCTAAATGGCAAGACCAACTCAGATGGGGAAACAACAATGAAGGCATCTTCAATATCAAGGAATAAAAAAGTATTCTCCTTGAGCTAGTTTCCCAGGCGCCAAACCGAACCTAGCTGAACCTTTGGAGACATCAAGGTTGGATGAAAATTAAACTCTTCATGTGGTTGGTTCATCACAGAAAATCTTGACTTGGGACAAAATTAGAAAAAGACGCATGGCAGGACCTTCCATCTGCCAGCTCTATGAAGCCCAAGAGGAAACTATGGAACAGCTTCTCAACAGCTGTAATTACACTTCCAGGCTTTGGGATGCTTTGGCCAACATTTTTCAACAGTCTGACAGGGACAAAGAGAGTATTACTAACACCCTAAACAAATGGAGGAAATGCTTTTCAGATAATGAAGTACTCAACCTAGCTTGGGCTCTCATGCCAAGTTTTATTATTTGGAATATATGGAAAGAAAGGAACAAGAGAATTTTCAAAAATGAAAATAATCACGCTCTTAGCCTATTCGAGCAGATCTTAAAATAGATCAAGGAAACGATCAGTTCATTTATCAGGATTCTTCCCATTATTCCTCCCTCTAGAGCTAACCTTCAAACTCTCTAGCTGTTAGGCATGCAAGGGATCATCCTACCAGACCAGAACAGATCAGTAAGCAAAAAGGTTTCTGAAAAGGAGTATTGGAAACCTCCTTCAAGAGGCTTTTTGAAATTCAATATCAATGGGGCCTCAAAAGGTAACCCCGGTATAGCAGGCTATGGGGGGGTTCTGAGGAATGAAGCAGGTAATATCCTCTCCCTATTCCACTGCCATTTAGGAAGGGCCACCAATAACATGGCAGAATTAATGGTGTTGTGGCAGGGCCTTGAGTTTTTGAAGCAAGAGAATTGTCACAATGTAATCATTGAAGCCGACTCTGAGTCAGTTATTAACTCGATAAAAAGAATTCATTGCGGATCAGAACCGGAGAAAGTCTCTCAGCACTAGAAATTAATCTGAGTTTTCCAGAGGATTCAAGGTCACCTTCAAGGGCTCAACTCAATCAGGTTCCATCATGTGCGCAGAGAAGCTAACAAACTGGCGGATTTCTTGGCCAACCAAGGGGTTTGCTGCAAGGAAAGCAGAGCACCAACAGGGTGGCAAGCAATACCATAGAGAAATTTAAAAATCCCTAGTCATAACCTAGCAGAAAAGGACAAAGAAGTGTTGTGGCACAATCCTAAAAAGGATAGGTATCAATGAACATTTTGCAGATGGTTTCTCTCATTTGGGTCAAACAGGTAGAAGAACAGCCCTTGTTGGTGTTGGCAGATAGGATTATCTCATCTTCAATAATCCCTAGTATTCGGCTGAATTTTTTCTCAGTCCAAAGAAAAGCTTGTGAGAACAACTGTCGGCAGTGGAGAAGGAGGCATCAGCATATTAATTTCCATGGTCTAGTGATAAAACCGTCGGCTGGGTGGTTTTCTGGCGATCGCAACACTTTCGTACAAGAACTGGTTTTGGAGAATGGGCTGCGATACCACACGAAGCCTGACACGTGGAGGAGGGTGGGGACTAAAAACCACCCTCATCGCACTTTAAATTTTGTTAGCTTTCGCCCTTGCGATATTTAGCTCAGCCATCCATTCTAAAAAGTCATTCAACGATCAGGATTTATCGTGTGGTTTGGTGTGCTCGAAAGGTTAAACATCATGTTTCTCCTTGGAGCGATTTGCAGATCCGCCATCAGATTAATGGAGAAATTTAGATGGTGGAGATCAAAGGGGTAGTTTAATGGGTCATTTTCACAGGAATTGTGGGGGAAGGCTCACTTGCCCAACCTTGCCAGTTGCTTTTTCTTTTGAATGTAACTTATAGTGTTAGGGTGGTTTATTTCAAGGGTGTGTGTGTTTTTTACAGCAAGGTAAATGTATGTTTTGCTTATATCCACAGAGCTCGGTGAATGTTTGTATATATTGTAATTTACCAACTTCAATGAATTAGAAGGTTTGTCTCTTGCTTTAGCAAAAAAAAAATATTTTCCAAGAATTTACAAAGTTTTATAATCACTGGAATTTGTCGAATTTACAATTTATAAAGTTTCAGGATCTAATTTTTTAAAATTGAACTATATAAAGGGTGCTAACTCAATGGAAGAGAACCTTATTTACAAGCAGGAGGTTGGTGGTCCAATTCCATCATGTCTTGATATTCTTATGGAATGACGATGATGATTTTGATGGAGGCTCTTTTGACCATCACCAATGAGCTTATGGTGAATTTTTTTGACCCTTACCCTAATATGAAATGGTGACGGTGAATGAGCACCACCATATATATCCTTCAATATTGATGATCACTATCTGTCATTATAGTCATTATTTGTGACAGACCTTGAATGTCACCACAACAGCTATATTTTTGGAGATGTGACCTTTGGCGACATTCATTTTTTGGTGACAAATACTCTATTTACTGTCACCAATGAACTTATGGTGACATTTTTCGATCGTCACCAAAATATGAAATGGGGACGGTCAACAAACGTCGCCATATATATGCATCAATAGTGATAGCCATGAGAGGTCCATCATAATAAATCGTTGGTCATATGAAATGGTGATGGTCATTATCCATCATTATAATTATTATTCGTGACGGACCTAGAATGTTACCACAAAATCTATACTCTTGGCAATGCCACCTTTGGTGACATTCATTTTTTTTGTGACGAAGTCTAAGGTTTGTTAACATTGCTCATATGAAATGGTGACAGTCACTATTCATCATTATAAATCATTATTGGTGACAGACCTTGAATGTGACCACAACGCTTATACTTTTGGCGATGTCACCTTTGGTGACTTTTAATTTTTGGTGATAGAGGCTCTTTTGACAGTCACCAATGAGCTTATGGTGATATTTTGCAACCCTCACCAATTTCCTTTTTTCTTGTAGTGCTTTTTGAATTATTAATCGATGAAGTGTATTTGTAGGGTGTTATTGCCTAAAGTGACTTGCTAACTTATGTTTCCTGTAGATTCAAAGGAATGATGATCAAGACCATGATTTAGTGTATGGTTACTATCAAGATGGAAGCACTGTCTTTAGATATCGGCTGCAATGGTGGTTCAAATTATTTACCAACACAATTGTTATATTTGTATTTTGTTGTATTTCAAGAATCGTTGTGAATTTGTTGGCAGACAATTGCCATAATGTCAGCAATTAACAGTTGCCAATTGAAATTTATAAGTGATGTTATGAGGCTGGGAAATCCAACGCTAAGAGATATATGAGAATTATGAGTTTGTAACAACATACCTTTGTAATTTCATTTTGATTAATGCAATTTATGATCTTTTGAGCGTTGTATAGTTCTTGATCTGGCCACAACCCTAATCAGGGAGTTGGGCCCACTCTCCTGATGAGGTGTTGTTGGATTAGTGGCATGAGTAGGTTTATTCTTGTTGTGTTATCTTATTGTTCTTGCAATAATTTATTAATTGTGTTGTTGTGAGTCTTAACTTGTTGTTACTCTCATTGCTGCTACAATTATTACTTATTGTTACACATTGTTATGTTATAATTGAATGTTCAATATTGGGAAGGAAAACTATGGCCTGCATGTACCTTGCATGATAGCCTTGAAATAACGAGTCGAGCCCCAAGTTGAAAATTAATGTGAAATAGGGTGAATTGTGTAGAAAATTTCTACAAATCTAGCTCTGATACCATGTAGATTTTCCTATAGATTCACAAGCTCATGTAATCTACTAAAACAAGAGATAAGAATCTACTTCTACTCTTTACACCAGAAGCCCATAAAGATCGAACAAAACCATAATCAACAAGAGGAAGAACATCAATGACACATAACACAATAAGTATACAGGGAAAGCCATAGCTCAAAACCCCACTATCTATATTGAATTAATGAGAAATCGAAGATGATAATACAATGCTTATTCTCACAAGAACAATACAATAACTTAGTAAAATCAATCTCCCAACTCACAAGAAATGTCAAGCCAAATCTAGGACTCTTCTCCACTCTTCAAGATCCCTATTTCCTTGCACCCTTGGTCAAAGAATTCAGATGAATACCATATGCTATGCTCAACCTTGAACTTAACCTGCACAAGTATTTCCTATCCTCCACTTGATGACTTCCTTTGGCCAATACTTAGCCAAATTTCCAAGCCTCCAAGATTATAATTATTTTCACAATTCCTCAAAGAATTAGCCCATATTTAAAGGGAAATTCCATAGTTCCTAAATGCATGCACTATCAATGAAACTCAGAAAAATCTAAAACAAATAGTACACTATCCCTGCACTCTAGTCTCAACTGGTTCTTTCTCAGAATCGACATGCATGAGTTTCTAATGAGGGAATATTCAGTTAACTCGAGTAGCACTAGTTGAGTGCACTAATGCATGAACTGAATGTTAATTCACTATTAGTTCCTTAAATAGTTGGAACTAATTTAACTAGAATTAACTCAATAAACTGAGTTAACTAATTACAACTCATAGTTAACTCATCCTAGACCCCTATAATATAAGGAGAACATATACATGACTTTAGAAAGAATTAAAACTAGAAATTCATATGTTAGCTAAGTCAACTCACTCTAGTTAACTATTCCAAGTTGTTATGAGAATAGAATTCGATATTAATTCTCAGTTTAATTCAAGGACAAATTAAGCTAGAATTTCTTGATTCTATTTTTATCATTTCTTGTTGCTATTTTCAACACTCCCTCTCAACAAGAAAGGAATTCAAATCAATCATGATCTTGAACCTTTGGAATGTTCTGCATCCAAAAATTATCTCTAGTGTTGTTTCTCCAGCAACTCCAGAAACAAAAAAACATCCAAACTGAATTAGAATGATGCCTCTGTCACCAAAGCCTTTGACTACTATTGCCTTTATCAACTGAAAATTCTACACTTTTGTTAACTCTGCCTTTCTCCATTGTTGTCAACCCTCTCTATGCTCCTTCATTATCTGACTGCTCTAGCCTCTATCACTCTAATCTTTGACTTCATCAATCACCATTGATTCCTCCTGCTACTATGTACTTTGGGCTCTCATAGCAAGTTATGATCCATGAGATAAAAACTCTCAATGGACCCTCCCAATTTCTGCCCTCTTGGGACTACTACTTCACATGGACCTCACACCTAGAGGTATGGCTGCATGTGATCCCTCTGCCCACCTGGCTCAAAATTTCACATTACTGGAGGTCTCTACCTGACTGGATGCCTCTGCTCAGTCTCCTCTCTACTTCTCTAGTTGTGGTTGCTCCACAACTTCCTGAAGTCTCTTCTGAGACTGCTTCTTCTCTTCTTGAGTGGATCTCTCCACTCAGTCTCCTCTCAGATTCTATAGTTGTGGCTGCTCCACAACTTCCTTAAGTTGCTTCCAAGGCTTCTTATGGGGTTGCATGTTGAGAGGTAATTTACTCTCCCTCTCAACCACCAAGTCTCTTACCTTTGAATTTATCCTCAAGGTTTTGAATGCATCTTGAACCTTAAGAGCATACAGGTTCTTGACCCATGCATCGATCTGTTTCACTTGTTCCGTGGTGATGTGTCTAATGAAAACCTTTCCCTTACTAAAAAATACATCATAGCCATGGTATTCCAATACCGCAACTGGAACAAGATTATTCTTTAGTCCTCGAGCATACATGACATTTGTGATCCTGAGAGGGGAGACAAACTCCCTCTAAAAGGTAACTGTATCGATCCCGGTTTCTCTATACCTCTCATCATCTCCAAAATCTATGCTCTGCCTGATGTCTTTCTCCTCAAAATCACTAAAGAGATCTTTATTCCCCGTCATATAGAATGAGGCACTGCTGTCAAGATACCACACGCCTCCCATGGTACTGTCAGCCATGCGTGTAATGAGAGAGAAATCAAATTTGAATTACTTCACATGTTGTCACTACTGTCGGCTCCTGATTGCTTGCTTTCCTCTGTGGGAAGCTCTTGGCATAGTGACCATGCTCGTAACAGTGAAAATACTTGACTTTCATCAAGTCCATCTTCTTTCAGCACTCCTCGCCTTGGGACTTCTTTCCCTTGGCCCACTTTGCCTTACTCGCTAAGTAAAAATATTCTTCCACTTCCTTGGAAGAGGTCCCATCTCTAGTGTTCTTCCTAATCTCATCCTACATCAAATCCAACGATAGACATTCCCAATCTGGCAGCTTCTCCTGACCATTGACAAAGTCCTGATAACTATGCCAATTCTTTAGGAGAACAAGAAGAGCAAGGCTCACCATATCTTCCTCAACAACCATGATTCCAAAACTTCCAAGTTCATCACGACATTGAGTGAACTTGGTTAAGTAATTTGGAATTGACTTGCCTGCCTCCATCTTGATTTTTTGAAGTTTATATTTTAGTGCCAATTTCCTTTGGTCACTGCTATTTTGGAAATGGTTCTTCAATGCTTTCCACATAGAATGCGGAGTTTCCTTCCCATGAAGAGTGGATACAATGTGGTCTCGAACTCCCTCAAGGATTATCCGCATGGCCCTTGTCACCCACTTCTTCCATTCGGCTAGATTCTAATCATCCGACATTGGTGGCTTAGGAATGACTTGATCAATGAATTCCTTCAAGCCATTATCTTCCAACATGGCCTCCATCTTGTCCTTCCATGCTATATAATTCGATCTGCCATCCGAGGCATACTCGAGCCTCAAACCGTAGAATGTCATCTATCTATCTTGAAGTATGTATTGCAAATTCGAATTTCACTTATAACCGAGAAACTCAAAACTTCGAAATCCCCTCTAGAGAGTTAATTTTAAATCATTGATATGTTCCTCATCCGAACTCCGATTTGGCCGATTTGTTTTTTGAATTTGGGTATCTTTTCTCAGGGAATAGATACACAATTTTTTTATAAAAATTATTCACAGAAACTATCAGATATCCTCTGTAAACTCAACACCCAAAAAACAATCTTTCTCTGATACCATGTTGAAAATATCTACAAATATAGACATGATACCATGCAGATTTTCTTTTAGATTCACAATATCATGTAATCTACTAAAACAAGAGATAAGAATCTACTACTACTCTTTACAGTAGACACCCATAAAGGTCAAGCAAAACAATAAGCGAAAAGAGCAATAACATAAATGGCACATAACACAATAAGTATCCAGGGAAAGCCATAGCCATAAACCCCACTATCTATATTACATTAATTAGAAATCGAAGATGATAATACAATGCTTGTTCTCACAAGAACAATCCAACCACTCACTAAAATCAATATCCGAACTCACAAGCAAGCTCAAGCCAAATCTAGACCGCTTCTCTTCTCTACAAGCTCCCTATTTCCTTGCACCCTTTGTCAAAGAATTCATATGAATACCATATGTTCTGCTCAACCTTGAGCTTAACTTGCACAAGTATTTCCTCTCCTCTGCTTGATGACTTCCTTTCGCCAATGCTTAGCCAAATTTCTAAGTCTCCAAGCTTCTAATTCTTTGCACAATTCCTGAGAGAATTAGCCCATATTTAAAGGGAAATTCCTCAATTCCTGAAGGCATGCACTATCAGTGCAACTCAGAAAAATATAAAACAAATAGTACATTGTCCCTACACTCTAATATCAACTGGGTATTTCTTAGTATCGACATGCATGAGTTTCTAACGAGAGAATACTCAGCTAACTGGAGTAGCACTAGTTGAGTGCACTAATGCATCAACTGACTGTTAACTCACTATTAGTTCCTTAAACAGTTTGGACCTAATTTAACTGGACTTAACTCAATAAACTCAGTTAACTAATTACAACTCATACTTAAATCATCATGGGCCCCTATAATATAGGGAGAACATATACATGACTTCAGAAAGACTTCCAACTCAAAATTCCTAAGTTAACTATGTCAACTCACTCTAGCTAACTATTACAAGTTGTTATGAGAATAGAATTCGATTTTAATTCTCAGTCTAATTCAAGGACAAATTAAACTGGAATTTCTCGATTCTATTTTTATCATTTCTTGTTGCTATTTTCAACAAATTGTATGATTCATATTTGAACACCAACAACACCTAACTTCAATTCAATTTGACCCTAGAATTCCATTAATTTCAAATCCACCCAATCAAAACCTTTTAAAAAGACCATAATGCAATAAATTTACAAATCAAAGTGTGTTCATATATGTACTGGATATATTCTCCAATCTTACTAGATTTAACCATGTATTTTGGATCTTTGTAAGAGACCTATCCTAGGGTCTTCTAACAGATCTATTTCTGTTGAATTTAGATGCAATAAGAGGCAATAGTTTACTTTCTTACAAGACTTTTAAAAAAACAGAATTTTACCATTTACATTCTAATCCTTATAACTTATGGAGAACATTTCATTATAATAAATTTACATGAGTAATCTATAGAGGAATACTTGTACCGGTGGCTAGAGGAGATCCCTTTGAGGTGCTACTCCTGTTGACTACTCCTCTTGATTGACCCAACCGGATTTACCTCCCAGCCAAATATGAAATAATTCCTAGCCCAGGAAACCTCAATAGGTTCCCTAGCCCTCCGAGCCCAAGTCCAACTAGATGTAGCATGTGTGTCCAAGATGAATGATCCAAACCAAGGTGAACAATATTTCCCTCCTCTCAACAACCCAAGAAACCTCCACAGGTTCCTAAGGTCTCCAAAAATCACAACAAATCCTAAAATCACAACCAACCCCACAATCATAAGCAAGACCCAACCTCCCCTTTTCTCCCTTCCCCCTTCCCTTTTATACCCTCCCTCTCTTCTCCATCTCAACCACCCCTCATTAATGTCATTAAATTCTCATCCATCCTTACCGTTGACTTCTCTTCTCCCAGGTAAAGCTGGGAGTACATTTGGAAATGTGACATGAATATAAAATTGGGAAATTAATGGGAGAGGACCATATCTTCTCCTAAGTAAATCTAAAAGTACATTTGGGAATGTGAGATGAATATATATATTGATATTAAATCAAGAGGACTATGTCTTTGCCCAAGTAAATGTGGGGGTACATTGGGGAACGTGAGATGTAATTAAATGGAGAGGACCATGTCTTCTCCCTAGTAAATGTGAGGGTACATTGGGGAACGTGAATATATATATTGATAATGAGTTGGAGAGGACCATGTCTTCTGCCTAGTACATCTAAGGGTACATTGGGGAATGTGAGATGAATACATATATTATTTGAAATAATGAAAGGAGACCATATCCTACCTAGGATTAAATTTGAGAAGGTAAGTTGGGAATTTGAATAATAGAAATCATGAATTTTATATTAGACCAATATTTCTCAGTATTTTCAGATAATGTAAACATTAATAAATTTTTCAGGATAATATTTAAGTGGGGCATTACATACACCCCTCCTTCAAAAAACTTCGTCCCGAAGTTAGAATGAAAAGATACAAGTAGTTTGAAAGCATAGCAAATCAGAGATAGTTATAGCAATAAAATTTGATAAGTCAAACAATGACATTACTTCCCATCAAGAGTCTCCAACTAATCTATATCCTCCTATCCATCTTGAGCTACCTCCATCCCCACCCTATCCATCCTCTGCTGCTTTATTAGTGGCAACGGCCATACTAACCACTGATAAGACTGACATGGTTGAAGCGTTGAATACGTCGACCTAACTTCCCCAACAGGCAACTAGTAATTGTCATCACATGTCTAGGGGAGCATGTCCACCACTTCCCTCCCACAATTCTGGGTTTCAGAGGATACATGGTTGGAAATGCCTCCACCCCTCCTTCAAAACTAGGGTCAACGCCCTAATACGGACCACACTACAAAGCTGGTTGGACTTGTCATCGAATAATCCAATCAGGTAGTCTTGCCACGTGTCATTTACATTTTAATCATGTCATAAGAGTGCATATCAAGTAGATACCAAATGTAATAGAACAATGTACATCGTACCTTTCCTCATTGGTCATCCCGACCTTCCCCAATGGAATAGTAGATCTTGGTTATCATATGGTTCTTTCCAATCTGTAGTTTCGTTCTCATCCATGCATATATATAACCACAAAATAGATATAGATACATGATCTTAAACATCATGTTTATTAAGCCCAGTGTCCACGTGTCAATTTTTGTTGTTCATACTGGAAATAAATCTTACATCAGATCAATCATAATTTCACTAAGTCATTTATTAGATAAATCATATCTATATAAGCCTATATGATGCAATAATAACTCTGACAAGTCATGTACTAGATAAATTGTAACCAACTAAGTCATACATTTGGTCATACATCCAAAATTTCCATCATTAATACCAAATCCATCAATTGATTTTCACGTGTCCAACCAAATTTATATAATGTTCATAAGTAAACAACACGGAATTGAAAAACAGCTTATATATGTTGTTATATTATACTAACAGCTTGTATATGTTGTTCTGGAATTTTCTAGTGTGGGAAAAACTCATGCTTTCTTTCACAAACTAATAAGTAGCACATTATTGTGTACGTTTGGCATCTAATAACAAGGTGCGAGCATGGGAACTCGGGTATAACAATTCATATTTAAACCTACAAAAGATGAACAGGAAAATTACCATTGGTTCTATGCACAATCACAACAGATTTAGAGGGCTGCAAATCGATAAACATAGGCCTGTTTATTTTTGGCATTGGTGGTTAGTTTTCCTCTTGGCTTTCCACATCAAGAATACCAAGCCTTTGAGCCAATACGCAAATCCTTTCATTGTCATGGTTATGATTAGTAGTGAAGAAGGTAATGCATTCAGTATTGCATCTAGATTCTAGAATAGAAAATAAGATTTATTTATAAAAATATCTCTGGTGGTGAAATGAGTAGGCTATAAGTCCCTTGTTTGGTCTCTTATCTTATAGTTTCTCCCACTTTGCTAGTAGAGTAAGAATTCATACATGCATCTAGCCCTGAGCCTTAAAAAATATAGGCTTCTCAATTGATGAGTGAAATTTCTAGAGTGAACCGAACATAAAATAACCAACTTGGGATTCGAAATGCCATCTCCTTTCTTTCAAGTTATAACTTTGACCATTATTCAATTCATCATTTCTAAAGCATCATTATATAGTACTCCACTAAAATAACATAAAAAAAGCCACCCATTTTTTTGAAGAACCAAGATCATCGATATAAGTGTAAAGTATGAATCATGCAATTACAGCTTTTCTAACTATATTGAACAATATTAAGACTCTCAATGAGAATTTTGAAATTGTCTCGAAAGGTATTCAAACATTTTATTAAATCTAACCTAACTATTAGCATCATTCACTTTATTCTTCTTTATTCTACCAGTTTTCTCCTTAATGAAGCCATTGTGCAGGAGAAGAATAGTTTAATTTTAAAATTTAAAACACACTTTGATAGCCTTTGTCTCAACTAGTGCATTTGAGCTCCTAGCATACCTTCTTAATGATTATGGGAGGCACATTATTTGAATTTGTCAACAAAGAAACTGATCAATTTATAATATGTATAACAAAGCAGTTTAATGTTCAACTTGTCTAATTTTACATTTGGCATTAGGTATATCTGAATAAATTTTAGTGCTTCTTTGGAGCATTATCATTTAAAGGTTCAAGAAGTTGCGGGTTGCATACAAGAAAAAGTTGCCTCTAAAAACTATGAAATTACAAAATGCAATCAAACCATTGAGAAAACTCCAAGTACATTATTTTCTAACAAACTTTCCCATTAATTTAAGATTTTCACTTGGATGACTATATGTTTGAGCTGGGTTCAACTTTACCTTTGTTATCAATCAAAACTTTGTATTTTCTATAAAAGGTTGAGCTGTTTTTGTACAAAATGAAAATATAATTGAAAGGTTAGGCTGAATCTCAAAATGAAACTTTACTTCTCAAATGATAGGTTTCCAACAGGAAGCCCTTGAAAATAAATTGTTTAGACAAGAAATTGCATCACTTTAGGCTAGAAAATAGTCTTTGCAAAAAAAAGGGTGAAGATATATTTCTGTGTCAATTTCTATGATTGGTTTTAAGAGCATGAATCCCAAACTATCTGACATGAATTTAGTGGAATAGGTAGAAGACTTGGAAACTAAATGTGCAATCTGATTATCTCTATATCTCCATTTGCTAGATATACACGTAAGGACCTATAGCCTAACTGAATATCACTAATTATTAATAGAAGCATATTACATTCTCTGTAGGATGCAATGGGATTATTGTATTACTTATTCATAACAAGATCACTTTTTGAGGGAATGTTTTCATATCAATAAGTTATCTCTGTAGGTGGTTATATGATCAATTAACAAATATATAACTAGTGAATTGCAAGTTTCTTTAGACCTAGAAAATCATAACTAGCTACTATATGCTTAAGTGATAATATATGGCAGGCAATGTTGGAAAGTCTTCTTCCCTAAAAATTAGATCCAAGTTGTTTAATGGCTGCAAACTCCTGAACCCTTCCTAATATACCAACTTTGTCAGCTTACCCATTGACTTCCTTTTCTAATCTTAAAAATGTATTTCAGGACTGAATTTATTCTTATCTAAAGATGTTTGAGAGGTATTTTGTTTCTCAAATCATTTTTTTATTTCTAAGAGGGAAATCCCATGTCTTCTCTAAAGTTCCATTAGTGCCTTCTAATGTTTGACTGCTAATAATTGTGGCTCTTTATTAGTGGAATTTTCATCTTTACTAGATAAAACATTTACTGATGATAGTCATCTGAGCCTGAAACATAGGTTTCTCGATACACCTAAGACATTGACAGTTATTAATAGGGATAAACCCTTCAGATATTCCACGGCTCCAACATTCTCCAAATTTATCTACATATCCTATCGCTTCTAGAGGATTTGCGGGATTTCATGGAAATACATCCTCTGTGTTATCAATGCTTCAGGATATTAGACGTGATCAAGAATATTCAAAATTGTTATCCATGGAACCATGTGAGATTACAGATCCAAATGAAACTAGATCCTCTCCATTGACCAAATCATGATGAAGAACATCTAATGATTTGATTGAAATTGTTGAAGATTTCTCTTCCACATATAAAGAAAAATCTGTTTGCGTCAACTTCCAATGTCACTCCTTCAAAGAAATCATGCATGGCTACACATTCAACTCAAGTAAAAGCCATTATTTCTGACTTCTTATCAACATAGTTATGAGACCTTGGGTATTCCATCAAAGAACCCTAAGAAGAGATACTAAAGAGGTGATCACTATAATTCCACCAACAAGTTTCACTTGTTTTGTAAGTGGAATTGTTATGCCCATAGAAAGAGTGGTCATCATCTAATGCTACCCTTGCTTTCCAATCAAGTACCAAATCAAGGATTTCTTTATCAATGTAATTTGTAATCTTTGTAACGTCTTAATCAACAAGGTCAAGTTCAGCAATAATTTTGCAAGCAAAACTCATGGTTGTATCCTCTTCCACATCAAAAAGAAGAAACAGCTATATATATCTATATATATATCTATATCTATATATATGCAGATGCATCTTGCAAGATGTATTGAATATTGTAACATTAACATGGGTGAGAAAAATAGACTAGGGTCTAGTTGATAGAAGTAGAAAACATAAATAGTCTTAAAATGCAATGTGCTAGTCGGGTTAGGATTTAGGATATGTTGGTAGGTTCATGGTTTACTACTGCAATATAAAATTCATTACCTTCTATTTCCATAATTCATATTTTAAAAACATTGTGTTATGCTCTCCCTTCTTGCCTTTGATAGTGAAATTTATGTTGTGAGACATATTATCCCATCTAAAGCATGAGTGCACATGTACAACATTTTGGTGTTTCTAATTTTCATAGGCGACAAAAATCCCATTCTTGTTATACACTTGCACAAAAAATTAGATTTGGCATGCTTTATGATGAACATTTTGAAAAGCTTCAATGTTAGGCTCTCTTAATAATGGGCCGAGTTCCCCCACATCACCTCTGTAGAAATCTAATACAGAAAAGGAATATTCTAAGCCATGCTCATCAGCTTGGAGAAATGGGTCCATTAAGAGCTCCATTACAAGAAGCCTTCTAGAAATAGTGGCCAAGCATTTCTGAATAAATTTTCTCACTTCAGGATCCTTCACTTTGTATAGAGCTGCTAGTTTTTACTCCTTAGTATCGATTCAAGAACTACAATTTAATCCCAAAATTCTTGTATAAACAATAGCTAAACAAGGTAGTTTCTAAGCTAAAACTATAAATGATGAAAACTTCTCAATTTCTCATTTGATAGAAAACTGGGAAAAATTATTAATCAAAATATTATCATCTTATACATTATGCTCTAAAATGTTGGACATAGAAAAAGGTGACAATGAAGAAGCTCAATTCAGGGCTACAATGGAGTAACTGAAGAAATGGATTAAACATGTTACATGATGGCATTGTAAGTCCTACGTTAAGGAAAATTACCTCACATTTAATTTAGCTATGAAAATGTCTCCAAAATCATCTTGAATTCGGTCCAACCAGAAAGCTGAAGCACTACAAATATCATTGTTGGATAAAACAATCATTCTACAAAAGAAATTTTGATTGTTGTCAATATAATAGAAGATAGATATCATAATTGGTTACAGTAAGTCCACAATATGACATCCTCCTTATGTAAAAAGGAGAAGTTTTGATGGAGTAATCCAAAATAAGGAATTGAATTAGGGAATATTACGATTAAGTAATTAAATACAACCCTAAAACCTATGTAAGAAAGGGCTATAGATAAACTTTTCTATTTGAAATGAGCAAAGTGATTAATAGGACCAAAGAGATTAGTGGATGGACTAGTATTAGATACTACTTTGTCAATTTTAGTGTTCAAATTGGCCATTAAGTGGTGTCCACAAGATTAAAAACTAGGTCTCCTCAGGTAAAGCACCCCAACTTACTATTCAAACAATAGGCCATGGAAAATAGAGAATAATTTTATCATGATGACGAGAAGAAACAAAACTAAAGTAGAATTAACTTATAAAATAGTTTCTAAAACAAAATGTGTCATACTTTGATCAAGTTGATGCAACAAATATATTCAAGAAATAATTCCACTGTCACTCACATCTAGATTGGCATTCAATACAAGAGAGAGAATTTGGTGAGTGAGCTTATATGAAATCATTTGTTTGTCTACAACCTGACTTATGGACAATGGAGGTATCTACTTAGCCACAAGAGTTAGAATAGACACATCAATCTCATGGGAAAGTGATAAATGTAATGATAAAAATTTCAATAAGAAAACCAAGCTACTAAACATTAATTTCAAGTATTTTCAATCGCTAATCACTAGAAACAAACATATTGAAAACTTGTAAGGATCATAAAATAAAATACAAACGAAAAAGCCAATTACATTGATGGATGCTCCATGCTTCATAAGGTGATTCCTTTGCCATTTTTGCAATCAGTTGGGTGATGTTGAGAAAGGAGCCATGACCAATCTTATGGAGATCATTGTTTACAATCTTCTCCAAGTGCATGTAGGTGCAACACACCATGTGACTGCCCTTTGGACGTACAGATATGAGAAGAGTAGCAGACATGTGAGAATCACTAGATTGTAAAGTTGCATTTGTCCACTACAATTCTGTTATCACCATCGTGAATAGAGGCATTGATAGATGAATGGTTTTGCAGCTCACGTTCTTTAATAAGGGACTCCATAGCAAGAAACCTAGAAAACCCAATTTCAATCATTGTGAAACAAATCAATCCCATAAGTCAAAATCATTTTCCAAACCACATGAGAGGAACCCAATTGTAGAGCATAAGCTTATGTCTAAGCAAATTATGAGATGAATTTTATACACCACAATAGTGCAGAGCCACTTTTACTGATGATTGGCTATTAATCAAATGATGTCTTCAAAAAACAAAGGTCAAAATTAAATAGGTGACTAAGGATCATGGACCTATGTAAATTATGATGCAACTTCATCGATTGGCTGCAAATAGGAAAACCTAAAGAGATAGGGGGATATGATTCCAAGAGAGATAAGAGGCCCTTTGGGTTAGTTTCCCTTTGGATAGGATAGTAAGAATTTCTCTCCTTGCATTCTCAAGGCCAAGTGTTTGATAGCGCTGGGTCCTTCACCGAGGATATAAGTGGCTGCTGGTCATAAGGGCCCACGAAAGTTTATGACCTAAAGGGAAGGAGACAGAGACTTTCAATGACTGATTGCTGGTATGACTAGCTAGCACAGGCATTTAATCATAAATTATTAAACACGTTGATAGCTATCAAAACACTTATTTCTCATTTAATGTCTGTGATTCTAAAAATTTGTAATGCTATTGCAGGGTGAAAAATGTATTGGAGAACTTTGATTTCATCAGTTAAATTGTGAATACAATGAATATCCTCAGATTAAATAATATTATTGTCCATACATTTTAATTCTTTTTAAAAATGAAAAATCTAGAAACCTTATTTACAAATAAACCACTTATTTGTCATTAATTTATGTACTGTTGAGTATTTGTAACGCCAAGATAGAGTGGAGGTCGCAAATACATAAAATAAGTTTTCTCAAGAAAAATAATTTGGAAAACTCAATTTTTATCTTTTAAATGATGTATACCAAGAATATATTATTAAATCTAACAATCTATACATTTGTATTTAAAATAATAAATTCAAAATCCATATTAAGAATTAAACCAGACTATAAACATAATTCATCTGCTCGATATAAATACCCAGCACTCAGAATTAGAGAAAAATGTTGATTCAAAGAATTGAAAGGAAAAGCGCATCTCCACTCTGAATATTATTCTTGAATCATCCTATAAATCCCAAGCTCATGAGATAAATCATTCATTTAAAACACTAATAGAAGAAAATGAGGCTAAATAGCACAAACTAATCCTCTTATATATGAAATCTGGCCGAAATTCTTCTAGAAAAATCGCCATTCAAAGAGGTGAGGCAAATTGCACACTCGATGCAAGGCGAAACCTATTCTGACATTGCCGTTTGAAAATATTCTTTGAGATGGATTCAATGGATTCCAATATCAGTTCTAATAGTGAGAGAACCAGGTACCGAGCCTCTGAATCCCCAGCAATGGCAATCCATGAGCCAGTGAGGAGATCTAGAGTATCGGTCCTATTCAATCTTTGAAACCCACATCCAGATTCAATAGCCTACACATTCCAGTGCCATGTTCTGGATCCACTGAACGATGAACTATTATTATCATCAAAACTCTTGTTCTCCTCCCAGTCTACTTCATGGAGGACTGACTCACAGGGCATTGGGGAATTTTACTTATCTACACTAGGAGATGATGTAAACAGAGAAAAAAGTATCGGAAATACTTAGAACATAGGGCATGAGATGAACCCCCTACTACTAAGGTTATGAAGAGAGTCGCGTTGAAGAAGAGCACTCTATTCTGGCTGAGGTGCCACCCCGCCATCCCCATTGGAAGGAACAAAACAATGCAGGTTGCAAATATGCCTGTTAAGCTAAGGAGAACTAACTGACTATCATGCCAATCCCAATACTCTGAATTAATAAGGCCATCGATTATGTGCAGCTACTAAACAAGCATATGATTTGAAGCCGCATATTTAAGTAAAACCAACAGATGCTCAGCACAAATTCTAAACTTCAAGGTTTGGGAGATGGCATTATACTGGAAATCTGTGGTTGTCTTAAAGAGATCATTACAGTGTATATGATATATACTAGAATAGAAAACTGAATCTTAGCCACTGCTGTAAGATAATAATGTAGAGATCAAACATATAGCAACCACAAGTCATGACACTGAAATGGCAAGCAAGAAAATTTGGTAGACACTAAATAGATAACTGTAACCATAAGTGATGGCATTGAAATGGGAAATGACATTATGTTAGCGACATAACAGAGTGAAGAAGTCAACTATCACATTATTCACTTCAAAATAAACATAAAGGACTTGTCTGGGAAAGCCAACAACAAGGTTATATAGACTGAAAAGTGACTAGAGGAGAAGGATGTAACCAGTGTAGGTACAGATTGAGATTAATAAAACAAATAAAGGTAACAGAAAACATTCAAAAACACATACAAATAAAAGGAAAAGGCTGAGATTGAGAATGCAGATAGGGATATTCAAGGCTTAAATCATTAAATAGTCAAAGACATGCTTAACTTAGTATGCTGATGGAACACGATCAAACTCTAACTACATAAACAGAAAGCAGATAGTAAATGAGGTGAAATTGACAGTAGAAATAATGGACTTTAACTCTGAATGAAATCAAACTGAAAGCAGGAAGAAAGGACACTTTAAATCATCAGAACCAACAGCCTTTGTTGATGGGTAAAGGCTGTTAACCACAACAGCTTAACAGCCACAAGGTCGGATGTTCATGCCCTCCTTCTAGTGGTATTTGGGGTTTAGTGGGCTTTGGGTCCAGATTTTGAGCCTGCTTTTGATACCATGTGTAAGAGCCCTATCCTAGGGTCTTCTAACATATCTATTTCTAATGAATTTAGATGCAATAATAGGCAATAGTTTACTTTCTTACAAGACTTTTAAACAAGTAAAATTTTACCATTTACATTCTAATCCTTATAACTTATGGAGAACATTTCATTATAATAAATTTACCTGAGTAATCTATAGAGGAATACCTATACCGGTGGCTGGTGGAGATGCCTTTCAGTTGCTGCTCCTGCTGAATGCTCCTATTGACTGACCCAACTGGATTTACCTCCCACCCAACTAGGAAATAATTCCTTGCCCAGGAAACCTCCACAGGTTCCTTAACACTCTGAGCCCAAGAGCAACCAAATGTAGTGTGTGTGTTCAAGATGAATGATCCAAACCAAGATCAACAATATTTCCCTCCTATCAACAACCCAAGAAACCTCTCTCCAAAAATCACAACAAATCCTAAAATCACAACCAACCCCACAATCATAAGCAAGACCCAACCTCCCCTTTTCTCCCTACCCCCTTCCCTTTTATACCCTCCCTCTCTTCTCCATCTCAACCACCTCTCATTAATGTCATTAACTTCTCATCCATCCTTACAGTTGACTTCTCTTCTCCAAAGTAAAGCTGGGAGTACATTTGGAAATGTGACATGAATATAAAATTGGGAAATTAATGGGAGAGGACCATGTCTTCTCCCAAGTAAATTTGAAAGTACATTTGGGAATGTGAGATGAATATTTATATATTGATAGTTAAATGGAGAGGTCTATGTCTTCTCCCAAGTAAATGTGAGTGTACATTGGGGAATGTGAGATCTAATTAAATGGAGAGGACCATGTCTTCTCCCTAGTAAATGTGAGGGTACATCGGGGAATGTGAGATGAATATTTATATTGATAATGAGTTGGAGAGGACCATGTCTTCTCCCTAGTAAATGTGAGGGTACATCGGGGAATGTGAGATGAATACATATATTATTTGAAATAATGGAAGGAGACCATTTCCTACCTAGGATTCAATTTGAGAAGGAAAGTTGGGAATTTGAATAATAGAAATCATGAATTTTATATTAGACCAATATTTCTCAATATTTTCGGATAATGTAAACATTAATAAAATTTGCAGGATAAGATTTAAGTGGGGCATTACATTCTTGCACTATTTTTGGCTGCAATGCCATAGATTTCTAGCTTTCCATGATGGACCGAATGGAGTATTTTCTATGAAAGAAAAAACCCCACTCTATCTAGGCGCTCTATGAAAAGAATGTCAAAGTTAGGAGATTGATGCCGAATAATAATAGGTCTCGACTTATTATAAGCTCCCCAAAAAATTCACTAACAGAGGGATCAGAGATAGCCACAAATGAAAATATATGGGTGTAATGTCGGAAAGTATGTCAACATTTTTCAAATCCGAGGAAAAATTTACATAGAAAAAAATTGTTGCCTTTATATGTTTTTAATTAAAATTAAAATTAAAATATATATAAATGTAAAATGTAATGTAAAATATAAAATAAAATGTAAAATTTCTCACGGAAAACATATAGAGAGAAAAAATGAAACAAAATTAAATGTCAACTTCATACTTTTTAATTAATACTAAAATTGAAACATATATAAATGTAAAATGCAAAATATAATATATTGTAAAATGTAACATTTAAAATGTAATGTAAAATGTGAAGTAATATAAAATGTAAAATGTAAGGTACATAGCTACCAACTCAATTAAAATAAGGAAATTGTCTATCTATAATGCAATGTTAATATATTATTGTTTCTTTAATAGATTATTTTGTTATATATTATTATAGGCATACTAATTAATAATATTGATTACTATTATTCCAATAAATTATAATATTAATCATATCCATTATAAGTATTATTATATTAGACCTTAAATATATTATTGATTACAAAGAGTGAGAATCCTTGACCATATGGATGGAGGGGGGAGAGAAGGAAAATTGGAGAGAGGGAAAAGGGGAGATATAGAGAGAGGTGGAGAGGCAATGATAGAGGGAGAGACTGATGAAGAGAGCCAAGAGGGGGGAGAGAGAAGGAGAGAGGGAGGGAGAGAGGGGAGGAGACAAAGGGAGGGATGAACAAATACATAGAGAGAGAGAGGTGGAGAGAGAGAGGAAGTGGCAAAGGAGAGAGTGAGGGAGAGTGAGGGAGAGAGAAGAGGAGGGACGAGAGAGAAGAGAAGGAGGGATGAGAGAGAAGAGAAGGATATAGAGATGAAGGGAAGAGGAAGAGAGAGAGGGAGGGACATAGATGGAGGTTGGAGAGAGAGGAGAGGGAGATAGTCATAAATCTATAGAGAGAAAGAGAGAGGATGGAAGAGAGAGTAGGAGGGAGCGAGCGAGAGAGAGGGAGAGAAAGGAAGGAAGTGAGGGAGGATGGGAGGGAGAGAAGATGGGGTCGGAGGGGGATATAGTGGCAGACTTGGAGGGTTGAGAGATGGAGAGTGTGTTACATGGGGTGGGGTCAATGGAGGGCATGAGAGAAAGGGAGAGAGAGGTGGGAATATAGAGAGGGCATGAGGGAGCTAAGGAGAGATGGAGGGAGAGAGAGATTGATTTGGAGGGGAGGGAGATCAAGGGAAGAAGAAATAAATAAAGAGAAAAATGTGGAGAGAAAAAGGGAGTGGCCTGGGAGAGATGGAAGAGAGAGACAAGGGGAAAGAGAGGGAGAGACGGGGAAGAAAGAGAGAGGGAATGGAAGAGGAAGGGAGAAAGAGATAGATATATATGGAGAGATAATGTGTATTTTTTGGGGTGGGATAGAAAGATAGAGAAAGAGAGACAAAGAGAGATAGAGATATATATGGAGGTGGGAGAGAGGGAAGAAGAGAGAGCTAGAGAGCGAGAGGGAGAGAGATATATATATGGAGAGGGAGAACAGTGCTTTTGGGGAGTGAGATAGAGAGGGAAAAAATAAGAAGTGGGGGGATATATAGATATAGATGGCACTGAGAGAAAGTGAGGAAGAGATAGACATAGGGAGGGAAGGAGAGGTAGAAGGAAAGAGAGAGATATGGCAGAAAGAGGGAGCGGGAGAGACAATGTTATTCATTGAAATAGATGCATTGATTTTACGCTACATGTTGATTGATAATCCTATTTTATTAATTATACTAAATGCATTGATTTCAATGTAGATGCTAATTTCTAGTTCTATTTAATTGGTTACACTAGATGCATTCATTTTAGTGTAGATGATTTCTAATCCTATTTGATTTCTTGCACTAGTCGCATTGATTTCAATATAGATGTTGACTTCTAATTTTATTTGAATGCTTGCATTACATGCATTGATTTTCTAGATGTCCATTTCTAATTTAATGTAACTAAATGTACGACGTACATTAATTTTAAATTAATTTGATTAATATTGTGCATGATATCAATATAATCACAAAAAAAATATTGAAGACATGCATTGATTTTTGTATTACAGTAATCCAACCAAAAATAAAATACTTGAATTTTCATCTTAAATAAAACGTTCACTTAGCTTAAATGTTTGCTTCTTGAAAATGTAAAATATTTGTAATTGAGTACATTATTATTATTCCCCTTTTCCATCCTTTAATATTTTTAGTCACTTCCCATTCAAATGGCGTAATAGAAAATACCTACTATTATCTTACTTTGGGTTTAACACTCAATAAGTCACAATGGTTGACTTTGGAGAAAGCTACTATTAACATTGGAAGGCAAGAGAGACAAGGTATGATGTTTAGTACTATAGCTTGAGTTGAATATTTGAATGGTCTATGAGTTCACCCACCATTTTCATATGATCCATATGAAAAGATGGCAAAACTAACATGTGTGAAAATAGGAATAGTAAAAAAATTAGTGTGAGATTGCTTACCATGAAAACTATTTGCAATTAACTACATTTTGGTTATTCAGATTTTATATCATTGTCACTTTGTATTCAGTATTTATATTTCGTCATTTTTCACCATTTCTATTATTAGATGTCTTTATCATCTTAGCTAATTGAGAAAATTTGACATATTTTGCATATTTATTATTATTAGAATAATTAGATGTTCAACAACTTTTGCATTGCTACACACAGTGAAACCATCTTAAATCTATTTTAACCCTGGATGTTAAATCCCTAGAAGTGAAAACCTTTCCTCAAGTTCTGAGCTCAATTTTCTTTTTTGCATGTTAAGAGATTTGAGAGAATGTTGAGAGATTCAATCCCTCTTGAAGCTTCATATATTTGAGTTTAAGGTCAATCTAGGATGGTTAACATTAATTACAAAGAAATATTACTTTTATTCTTATTTTATCAAAGAAAAATGGTAAACATAATGATGTATTGTTTAATTTATTTTATAGTAATATGAAAAATTATTATATTTATATTTATTTAGTTTCAAACAATTATATTAATTATTTTAATAATTAATATATTTTAAATATATAATAAATTGGAAAATAATATTTTTAAATTATATATATACTTTATTTTGTAATGGTCAAATCTTTAGTTGTGAGATCTTACCGCATTTAAAAATGAAATAAAAAATCATGGAAATGTTGTAATTATTATGGTAAAGGGATACGAAAGAGGCACCATGTAACTAGTTAATTCATTTACTACATTTTTAATTTTAGTCTTTAACGAAAAGATTTAAGTACCATATAATGTTAAATCTGATTAACATTCCTACCCATCAATACATTTAAGTGTTTTTTATATGACTTGTTAATTAATTTTGAACGTTGAATCTTATGTTATTCCTACCTAACATATGCTTATTCAACGAGAGGTATTTCCTCACCGTACAAGTCGTACTAACTAATTAGTCACAGCGAGTGGCGGCGATGGGGCCTTTCGATGCATTATTCGTGTGCATTGGACGGAGGGAGGGGTTGAACAACGCGAATAACGAATGGTGTATCATTGGTACTTGCTTCTGTGGCGAAAATCAGGTAAATACCTAATAGACGTAAATATCTGGCTGGGGCCGCAGGGGGAGAATACTTGAAATGGGGGCTGGCAGCGTGTGATGGTATATTCTGCATGCACTTTGTTAATGGATGGATCTTATGTTCTTAATAGCATTTATGGCATTACCCACCTAGCCAAATTGCATTTGGCAGCTATCATCAGCCTAGACGGCGTAAAAAACGTTCCGTTCCGATGTTTCATGAATTAAGCCGAGGTGCACTATCCTCAGACTGATTCAATTACTCGTCAGACTGATTCACCTATCCGGGAGTTGGGGCGGTAAGTTACATGGGGAAAATACTCCCTTATCTCCAGTGCTCGGAAACTGAGCGTGATGCCGATCAACGTTGTTATCGGATGGATGGTTTTGCAGGGACAGTTGCACAGGTGGGAAGAGACCTATTCACGATTGGACAATTTTTGGTAGAAGGTTCATCAAGTTCAAGAAAAAGGTTTTCAGTCAATGTTCAGCAGTAGGGTGAGAATTTTTATCCTGATGCGACCATTTCAATTTTGACACTCAAATTCATGAAGTCTATCCTGCTTGCTGTTGCAAATGGGTTTCCTATGTCATATCGATACACAAGGTATTCCACTTTGATCTGCCTTATATAATGGTATTTGGCGTATGGCCAGATACATATTGGGATTTCTGTTGCATATAATTGAAGATCTTGCTTACAGCTGCAGAGGTTAAGCTGTTATTAAAGTCGTTAACTTGCCCGGCCTCTAGACTTCACTTGAAACCCCAGAAAATCATAAATGATGTTTCAAACATTCACCTGTGTTCAATACCACGAAGGATGAGGCTTCTCCCTTCGTCCTCAAAAGATTCGAGCTGCCCTCTTTTGCAGGAAGATTTGACAAAGGCCTCCACATACGAAAATATACCACTCGCGGCTATGTGGCAAGATATTCAAGGAGCAGACTCGTGGAATGGTTTATTAGATCCTATTAATCCGGTATTGAAAGGCAAAGCTGAGATTCTCAGATATGGTGATTTTGCAGAGTTGTGCTATGACGCGTCTGAAAGTGAACTTTCCACCAATGATCTAGGTGGGTGTAAGTACAGCCCTGATAAATTGTTTGAGAGTTGTGAAAGGTCTGCTCATTCCGGAGCTTTTTGTAGTGCCGGCTATGAAGTGACCAAGGATTTGTACGCAGAAACTGATGCACTGGATAGGTCGATAGAGCAATCTGTTTGGATTGGCTTTATTGCAGTCTGCACAGACGCTGAAGAGATACGAAGACTACGGAGGCTAGATATTGTAGTAGCCTGGAGAGGAACTGAAACACGGCAAGAATGGATACAGAATGCTAGAGATATCTTAGTTCCTGCTCGATTATCTTTTAGTCGTTTCAAGCACAACGTTGTCGTAGCCGGATTTCCAACTACTCCTCGTTTGAGCAAGAAAGTGTTGGGACACCGACTATCAAGTACAGCTACTTTAAGCGATAAGGGTGTCCGAGTAGAGAAAGGATTTTTAAGCTGCTACATCTCTAAAGGAGAAGATTCAAGATGTGCCAGAGATACTGTTATTTCTGAGATTCTAAGACTGGTGGATAAACTCAAGGATGAAAGTTTGAGCGTAACATTGACTGGACACAGCTTGGGAGCTGCCCTGGCAACGTTAAGTTCATATGACATAAAAAAATGTCTCAACTCAAACTTTCCAGAACGGCCTTTACCTGTGACTTCGTTTGCATTCGCGAGTCCGCGCGTAGGGAATAGAGCATTTGCCCTGCGAATGGAGGAGCTAGGAGTGAAAGTGTTGCTGTTGGTGAATAGCAGGGATGTTGTTCCCAAAGTTCCTGGATTTGTTTTCAACGAAAATTCATGGCGACGGTTAACAAAACTGTTGGATTGGCTTCCCTAGACATACTTTCACGTGGGTGTACAGATCGTTTTGGACAACAGTGACATCCGCAATCTTGATCCTGCTTACGCCCACCATTTAGTGGTTTATCTTCATCTGATTGAAGACTATGTCTGAGAGGGTAGACCTTTCAAGTCTTCAGGGCGGAAAGGGCCTGCTCCACTTGCTGCGGCATATTAATTGAAGATCACATTAATAAATCTGGACAAGAAAAAGAAAATGTAAGATGACTGACTGAATCAGATTAATTTTGTTATCACCATGAGCTCCTTGTGAGCAAACTTGGATGATGTTAGATGACACTGTCCAAATTAAACCCCTTCTCTACTGTTCTGATAACTTTTATAAGAGATCGAACGCTTATCTAGCAGACTTGTTAAGAATGTTTGTTGCATCATAGACTTAGAGATGTCAAGGAACATCATTGTTGATTTATTATTCATCCGATTTTATGATAACAATAAAATCCTAATTATATCATTTTAATGCAAGCTTGCTACACACCCTCAACAATTTGTTGATATTTTTCTTCAGTACATTTTAGGTCATCATATAGCACAATACTCTCAGCTTTCAGGACAATTCTGACCCGTTTGGGTTCTTTAATCTTTTTTTTAACTCCGGGATTTTTCTCTCGGACGACGTTTGGAGTGATGAACAGAACATTATACCTTAAAGTGTTTAAGTAAATGACCTTGCCCAGTTGTGTAAAAGTCCTCACACTTGAAAGAAAAGGGAGATACATTAAACCAGGTAAAAGAATCAAAATTTGCAAAAATAGAAAAATAAATTTACATATAATTAATTATTAAACTTATAAAAGTATATTATTTAAATTTTTATATAATTATGATGATGACATCCAGTGAGACCAAATTGGTCTATCCGACCTATAATTTCTTAATTTCTAATTGTATGGCTCCTTGTCTTTCTTGGCGAGATTGGTAATGTAGCTTCTTTTTTCCTCTCTACGGTCTTTCAACTTTCTTTATCTTGCATCTCCTTCATCTCTTCTGATTCTTAGAACATTAGTGTCTATAAATTAAATAATTAATAAATATCGATTTATAATAAGTGTCAAATATTTATTTCATTATATATTTTACATTACTAGATTAAAATATATATATATATATATATATATATATATATATATATATATATATTTAATTAAATTTTAATTTTATTATTATCATTATTATTAAAAAATACTTAATTTATAACTTAAACATCTATATACTTTTAAAAATATATATTTATTTTATAATAGAAATTTAATATAAAAAATATTATCAATTACTATTATAATTTATCAAAGTGTTTGAAATGATCTCTGTTTTTCTATTACCATAAGTCTAAATTATTATATTTGTGACATACTATATTTTTCAATTATCTATCTGTAAAACATATCAAAATATTATTTAACATAATAAGGTAACTCTGATAAACGAACATTTTTTCAGCAATCACTATATAAGTTTATACAGGAGAGAAATATTATTTAGCCATTTCACAAAGTGAATTTCAATAGAAATATTATTTATATCAATTTACAAAGTGCACGTTAATAATTTACTTAAAATATGAAGGATATTTTAATTATATGTATATTTGGAAAAATTTAATATATAAATAAGTTTTAAGTTTTCATGTGCAAATTATAGTAAGTTACATTTAAAATTAGTAAAATAATAATTTAAATTAAAAATAGTAACAACAAATTAGATTTATGTTGTCCATAATTAAAATACTTCAATAACATATATAAATCCCCACCCCAAGGTTCGGTTCAACCCAGCTATAAAGTGCTCAAACCTTATAAAGACTACCTAATAAAGACTATAAGGCTCTACTTTCTTTATCCTAATTCCTGATTCCTTATAAAGAGAAGTAATCTAACATATTCTTGTCATATAATACAAAAAGACTTAGCAAGTTAATCTTACATAGTTTTATATAGAGATATAAAATAAATCAAAGTAAAATAAATATTTTACTTTTCAGTATGAGGAAGAAATGAAACTTATTCACTATTTAATATGAAGATGGGTAACAAAAAATTACCTTTTACTATGAATCATAGGAAATAGTATTATTGATATTATATGATGTGTAATTCATTCTAAGTCCAGTTTAAATGTGATATTTAAAACAAAAATACATTGGTAACAAAAGGTATTTTAGTGTCAACCTTAAGTCAAATATTTCAATGCCCATATTAAATAACATAATTTTATATCTATTGTCACGTTGAGAGAGATTCTTTTTTGTTATTTTTCACCTCGCTCATTTAATCAAATGATGGAACCGAACTATATTAAGGGTTTAGGCTTAATTCATTTATTTGCCACTTATTTAGCATTGATGTATTCCTATGTGAAAATGTATTAATATTAACATTGTGTTTTTCAACCATCATTAGGATTGGCAAATTAATTATATTATTAAGTTCATGGGACTACTATCTACCTTGCAACGTTGTGTCATGATACTTAGTTAATTCAATTATGTTTTAGGGTTGAATGGAGTACCACCGTTAGCTTAGGCCTAGGATATGATGAATCAAAATAATCAAATTATCTAGAAAATCGCTACAATTTCTCACCATCTGCCACAGTTGGGTTGTTGGGATGCATAGACGATCAAGGGTCCTCAACATTTGTCTCTCAATCAATGATGCACATTGATTAACGGTAGTTACAGGGTAACTACTCTCTACTCTCTAGCATCATGTGAGGCCCATTCGCCTCGGTATCTTTCCCTCAACCTAGCTCTGCGACTCAACTAGGGTTTGAGATCTGTGCGCATTTTTCCCCCTTGTCATCGACACTCACCATTTCCTCGAGCAATTCTCTTCTTCCAGAACTGAGAGCTTACAAATTCCGTGGTAACAATTTGGTCTGTGGAGTTTTCCAAAAGGCACCCATAAGGTCTCGACTTTAACCTTCAAGGTAATGAGAATATTCTCCTGCTTTAAGGTTTTCAACATTTGTCTATTTCTTTTCAATTATATATATATATATATATATATATATATATATATATATATATATATATATATATATATATATATAATTTTTATTAATGAATCATGGATCAATGATCAAGGGCTTAATATTTAGCTCAAAAATCAAATTTTTCAGAATGGATCAAACCCTAAAGGATCGCGTCCTTCTCAGTGAAACGATCCCAACACAACTCGTTTAACTGAAAACCAAGTTCGTATGAGGAAGATATCGTGTTTTGTCTGCTTTGCCAAACTGTGGAATTTTGCAAAAGAAAATATAGTCACTACACAGTTAGCAGTCCATACTACTAACATGGCAGGTGACTATGAAAAGTCAATAGTGGTCAACTGTCCAATCTGATTATGCCGTGTGTCAGATGGTGATTGGTTTTCAGGTAGTGATGTGGGAAGTTTCTATTGGTTTGAATGGACCAATGAGGAGGGGACAAGTGGCAAGCCCAGAGGCCACTATGTGTCCCTCCCTAAAGGATCGGTAGATAATTGGTGTGCAGTTTACCAAAATTTTATGGCAGGCCGGGAGGCCGAACCGGGACCTGCTCTGAACAAACTCTGCGACATACTATTGAACCCACACTATGTTTCTTAATCGTTATGTTCACCATTTATATTTGAATTAAACATGTTTGCATTTAGAAGTTACGAGGGCCAGCCTGCTGGCTAGCCCTCCTAGGTGAACATGATAGCCGTCGAGGTACGGTAATGGCTACCAGCCAACACTAACATCTCTCTATAACCAATGACGAGCATTTAACTGTGACATATGTCCACTCCACAGAAACCGCCGATGGGTACGAAGACCATAACCATTACATTCTATGTCACATGTGTCGTCTATTTCTTAGGTGTCAGGTAACGGTTTGCATTAAACACAATAGTTGTGGTAATCTCGGATTAGTGCTTAATTAATCCAGATTAACATTTAATTAAACTCCAGTTTAACTTGGCGGAAATTTTGGAGGACCTCCAAAATTGGCTCTAACTCTTGTTTAGTGGAGTTAGCTAGAGATTCCTCTAGTTTTAGAGGAGGTTTTCTAGGGAAAACAGTTTTGACCATAATTGGAGCAAAATTCAACCAAATTGAGCACAGGAAAAGGTGTTCCTAGCTAATTTGAGAATTTTTAAAATATTGAAGTAGGTTTCAAGAGCAGTAGAGCTTTGTAAACAACACTTTTTCCATTATTAATACGGAGGCCCAAGTTATGGAAGCTGGACGAAGTAGATGTAGCCCAGGAGGGGTGAACTCCTTCATCAAAACACTGTGTTAAGTGTTCTTTTGAAGGGTTTTGTATACATTTGTTTACCATTGTCCAACACTCATTTTTCATGCTATTTTCTCATGATCTTAACATAAAACTGGATAAATTTACTTGTTTTCAATCACAAATAACATAAGGGAACCTATGCACATGAAGCAACTGACAAGCATTTGTTTATAAATGTGAAGTTTAAATTAGCACAGCGAAACTAACATTCAACAACAGATCAAGTTGGTATCAGAGCAAAGGTTATTTTCTTGATTTCTTGAGTTTTATGCAAATACGGTTTTAATTTTTGCACATTTGTGATGCTTACAAGGTTAAAGTTGCAGAGAGAAGAAGCAAAACTATTGGCTGCAACTCCTGAGGTAATGCCCAGAAGAAGGAGAGGCACAAGGCCATAATCTCTGCCCAAAGTTTCAATCCCAGTTTCACTTGAAACACCTCAGGTTTTACCTTCAATTAATATTAAGGAGGTACAAGTAGTACCATAAGCTGAGCTTCAATCCAAAGTCATGATGTCTGGATCAAGAGAGATTGAAGGTCTTTCGGAAGATGAAGCATTCAAGAAAGCTTTCTATGACATAATTGACATGGCTACAGTCCTCTATGAAGACAGGAATACTAGAATGGATGGAGAGAGTTATAAGCTTCCACATGGAGAAGGAAGCTCAGTAGATAAAAAGCATGAAAATAAGGATTCAAAGGGTAATGGAGTAAAGCCTCCTCCATCTCCACCATCTTCATCTTCCTCATCATCTTCCTCATCCTCAACATCTCAAACAAAATCATCTTCCACTTCCACCAAAAACATTGTTCATACTCATTAAAAAATCCCAAAGGAAAAGACTCCCTTACTCAAATTGGAAATTAAGTGTGAACATCCCATGCACAATGGTGAGGTCAATGTAAAAAAGTTAGAGAATTGGATTCAACAATTGGAGGTTCATTGCAGAATTCAGAACCTTCAAGAAGATGACATAAAGATCAATTTGGATTCATTGAGGCTAGAAGGAGTAGCATTAGTCTAGTGGGAAGAAATTACTCAAGAGGGAATGTGAATTCATGGTAAGATATACATTTCTTGGGTTGAATTTCTTTCTATAATTAAAAGACAGTTTTATGCTTTGGCCTATATGGAAAAATCCATAATGAGTGGGCAGAATTTTAGGTAACCAAAGGGCCAAATAGCTCAAGACTCTACATGAGTTTAGAAAGAGGGCTTTGTTGTTAGGAGTAAACTTGAATTCCCAAGATACACTGTTGAAATATATTGGGAGTTTACATTCCTACTTAAAACATACTATCCTTATGTTCTATACAAGAAATTTGGATGAGGTATGTGTGAAAGCCATGCACCTTGAAGTGAGAGGAAGAACGTTCAAGAAGAGGGTAGTAAGAAGAAGCCCTTCAAGGGTAAGGAGAAAGAGAAAGTAGGAAAATGGAAGGGAAAGAAGAATGAAAGTGTGAAGGAAGAAGGGGAGAAAACTATATGCCAACATTGTTCAAAAGCTGGGCATGATGAAACCCATTGTTGGAAATTACATCCCGAACTAAAGCCTAAGAAACAAAAAAATAAGTGAAAACAAAACGTGACCACTACCACACAACATGATCTTGGAATAGATTCTGGTGATGAGACCAAGATTTCAGCCATGCTCACAAAATGAAAAGAAGTTGTTGTAAGTAATAGTTCCTCACATGGTCGCAACAGCATTCCAAATGAAGAATCAAGAATAGAATTGTTTCATATAAGGGTAATCTCAAATCATACAAATATTGATGCATTATTTGATAGTGGATCACAATCAAACTTAATTTTAGAAGATTTGGTCAAAAATCTTAACCTTGGAATTGTACCTCATCATAAGCCATATCCATTGGGTTCGATAGTCAATCTTTCAAATTTATAGGTTACAAGGAAATGCTTATTCAAGTTTGCCATTACTGAAAATTTCATTGATGAAGTTGAGTTAGATGTAGTTCAACTTGACTTATCAAGAATCATTTTGGGAATTCCTTATTTGTATGATAGGAAAGCAGTATTTTATCACAACGAAAAAAATATTTGTTGCTCAAGAATGTGGTAGAGTATATTGTGATAGCCCCTCGTAAAAAGCTAAACATTTCTTTGGTTGATGCACGGAAAATGAAGAGACTATTAAATGCAAGAAAAAATTGTGTGCTTCTCATGATCAATAAAAAGAATGATATTGATTATGAATCTTTCGAAGGTTGTGATGACAAATTAAAATCTGATTTTTTTGATGTGGTAAGCAATCATGGGGTGATGTTTCGGGAACCAAAGGGGTTACCTCCAAAGAGGGGAATTCAGCATGAGATACAGCTGCAACAGGATGTTCCACTTCTAAACATTGGCATGTATGGCATGTCGATTATGGAGAGCATGGAAATCAAGAAGAAATTCCAAGAACTGTTGAACAAAGTTATCATATGCCTACCTACTTCACAATGTTGTTCACCTATTGTTTTGGTTCCAAATAAGGATGAGACTTGGCACACGTGTGTGGATTTTCATGCAATGAATATAATAACGGTAAAGAATTGTTATCCACTCCAAAGAATTGATGATTTTCATGACTAGTTGAGGCATGTAAAGTATTTCACTGAGTTAGACATACGAAGTGGTTGTCATCAAGTTAGAATAGATGAATAGGACATTTGGAAAACCACATTTAAAACTAAACAAGGATTGTTTGAGTGGCTTGTTATGCCTTTCAGCCTTACAAATGATCCAGATACTTCCATGAGAGCTATGAATGATGTATTGAGACCATTTCTAGATGACTTTGTCATTGTTAACTTACATCATATTATCATATTCAGGAAATATAGAGTTGAAAATGTCATGCATGTGAAAAAAGTACTTGATGTCTTTAGAGAAGAACATTTGTTTTCAAAGATGTCAAAGTGTGAATTTGGGAAAACTGCTTTAGTGTATTTGGGACACATTGTTGGAGTAGGTGAAGTGAAGATAGACCCCTCTAAGGTTGAGGTGAATCTGAATTGGCCCAAGCCCAATATAGTTACAGAGGTAAGAATCTTTCTTGGAGCAACACAATATTGGAGGAAATTTATTGCTACTTTTTCTTCCATTACAACTTCATTACATGCATTGACTAGTGTCAAGAAAGTATTCCATTGGGGAGATGTATAACAGAAAGAATTTTATTCTTTACATCAAAAGATCAGTTCAACACTCGTATTGTCTCTTCCGGATCTTAGACAATCATTTGAGATTCAAACGAATGGTAGTGATTATGCCATGGGATCAGTTCTTATGCAGCATGGTAAGCCCATCTCATTACATTCTGAAATTGTTAATGGAGTTGTGAATGACTATCCCACTTATGACAAAGAACGTTACGCATCGGTACAAACTGTCAAAAAATGGAAACACTACTTGATGGGGAAGAAGACCATTATCCATACCGACCATCAACCATTACAGTACTTACAGTCACAGTCAAAGTTGCAACAATCACGACACTTGAGACGGATGAATTTTCTACAACAATTTCTTTTGGTTATCAAGTACAAAAAGGGAATCTACAATAAGGCAGCTGATATTCTTTCTAGGCCTATTTTAAATTCATCTATTATACTCAATCAAAATTATGTTTTACATGAAAGTTACATTGAGAAATATGCATATAATAATGACTTTCGAGATGTGTATGCAAGATTGAGTCAAGGAAACCAAATTGAAGAGTTAGATTTCCATGAACATAATAGTTTGTTGTATCACTTGGGGAAGTTATGTATTCCACAGGGAGAAAGAAACATTATCATAAGGGAGGCACACACTTCATTGATTTATGGACACTTTGGTGTAGGCAAGATAGTAGTGAATCTCCAAAGATATTGTTATTGGCGACACATGTTTTGTAATGTATCTCATTTCACTAGAGGATGTTCTTTGTGTGTAACAAGTGATCCTAGCAATAGGAAACTAGGATTGTACACTCCACTTTCGGTACCTTCACATCCATGGGAGAGTATCTCAATGGATTTTTTAGGAGGTCTTCCATTGTAAAGGGAAGGTCATGATTACATGTTTGTAGTTGTAGACAGGTTGAGAAAAATGTGTATACTAACATCATGTAAAAATAAAATTACAGCTAAACAAACAGCTCATCTTTTCTTTCAAAATATTTGGGTTCATTTTGGTCTCCTACTTCTATTGTAAGTGATCGAGACTCTCGATTTTTTGGGAATTTTTGGTCAAATTTGTGGGACATGATGGAAACTAAGTTGAAGAAGAGTACAACATTTCATATAAAAATAGAGGGAAAATCCGAGGTGGTCAACATGAAAATCATTCATTTTCATAGAGGATATTGCAGCAAACATCGAATAGTTGCATTACATACAACATGCATACAATAGGGAAAAGCATTATTCCACAAATACATTGCCATTTGAGGCATGTTTTGGGTACCTGCCAAGATCTCCATTGGACTTCATCTTTGAGAAATATGTCGTTGTCGATGGTAATAGCGACATCGATAGGGCATGGAAGTTCATTGAGAAAATTCAATTGATACATCACACCGTGCAGGAACAACTTGAAAGAAGTCAGAGTAGCTATAAGGCAAGGCATGACAAACATCGTGTCTATCATAAATTTCAATTTGGAGACAAATTTTTGTTATATAATAGCAAAGAGAGACTTCAAGGAGAAGGTAAAAATCTTAAGCCAATCCATTAAGGTCCTTTTAAAATTCTGGAAAAGATTGGTAACAATTCATTTAAGTTAGATTTGCCTCCTTACATGCAAATATACTCTGCTGTTAATGTTGAGAATTTGATATTGTCTCAGCCTCCTTTGATTGATGATCAAGGAGAGCATGTTCAACTGCCATCAATAGATGAGTTCTCACCAGAATATCCTGATGAGCTACAACAAGATCTCATACTTGACAGAAGAACTAGAACTTCGCAGAGAAGGAATGTCGAATACCTTAGAGTGAGACTCAAGGGAGAAAATCCTTCTGAAGCCAAATGGTTGTAGATCGAGAAGGTGAGGGAGTTGTAACCTCACCTGTTGAACAATTTATTGTATCTTTTTGGGGTCCAAAAGTCTTCTAGTGGGGAGGAATGATTAGGTGCTCAATATTTAGCTCAAAAATTAAAGTTCTTATAATAGATCAAAACCTAAACAACTGCATCTGTCTCGGTGAAATGATCCCAATGCAACTTGTTTCATTGAAAACCGAGTTCATATGAGGAAGATATCGCATTCTGTCTCCTTTGCCAAACAACGGAATTTTGAAAAAAAAAGTACAGTCACTGCATAGTCAGCGGTCTATAATATTGACGTGGCAGGTGACTATGCAAAGTCAACAATGGTCAATGTTCCAATTAGGATATGCCATGTGTCATATGGTGGTTGGTTCGCAGGCAGTAACATGGCAAGTTTTTATTGGTTTGAATAGACCAATGAAGAGGGGACAAGTGGCAAGCCCGAAGGCTACCACGTGTCCCTCCACAAAGGACCAGTGGACAATCGGCATGCAGTTTACCAAAATTTTATGGCAGACCATGGGGTCGAATGTAGGACATGCTCTGAACAGACTTTGTGACATAACGTTGCACCCAAGCTATGTTTCTAAGTCATTCGGTTCACTGTTTATATTTGAATTATAATGTCTTTGTAATTAGGGGTTAGGAGGGCCAGCCCTCCCATGTGAACATGATAACCGTCGGGCTAGGTTAACGGCTAATAGCCAACACTAATGACTCTCCATAACAAATGACCAACATTTAACTGTGACATATGCCCACTCCACAGAAATTGTCGATGGCTACGAAGACCATAAGAATTACATTTTATGTCACATGTGTCCACTATTTCCTTGCTAATTTGAGCATTCTAGACACATTGAAGTAGATTTGAGGAGCAGTAGAGCTTTGTAAATAACACATTTTCCATTGTTTAACTAATATAGAGGCCCAAGCCATGGAAGTTGAACCTAGGAGATGTAGCCTAGGAGGGGTGAACTCCTTCATAAAAACATTGTATTAAGTGTTCTTTTGAATGCTTTGCTATACATTTGTTTGTTTTTGTTCAACACTTGTTTTTCATGCTATTTTTCTCATGATCTTAACATTAACTAGATAAATTTACCTGTTTTCAATCACAAACACCATAAGGGAACCTATGCACATGAAGCAATTGACAAGCATTTGTTTATAATTCTGAAGTTGAAATTATCACCAAAAAACTAACATTCAAGAACATATCAGTTATGTAGGGTGCCAACAAGGTGATTTGTTAAAATTGGCAACCAGGGAAAAACTTCATGTGGGTCATCTTATTCATGGCTGATAATATCTTTATTAGATTCCTCTCTTCGAGAGGTGTAGGATTGATATAAAGATCATCCAATTCCGATAAGTATTCATGGAGATATGAATTTATTTTGATTATGGAATTATTATCAAGCCGACCTACAACTCATGTAGGCTCAGAAGCCCAACAGTCACATCTATTCACCCACCAACGTTGTGTATAAATATAAGAGGAATTTTCCTCATTTAGACTCACTCATCTCATCACATCTCTCTCTCTGTACTGTGCAGATATGAGTCTCTTCTCTACTGCGCTGAAATGGGTCTCTCTCTCTCACACATGTGAAGCCGGAAAATGCTGAAACTGAAGCTGCAACTGTAGAAGCAAAGATTGACTTGCGTGGCCTAGAAGATCTCCTCCTTGGAACTACGTTGTAGGTTCATCTGAACCTCCTTTTAAAGCCACAACGTTTGGTGGTGGAATGAAGTCAATCCGACGAACGGTTTGCAAGATATCGACTGCCCTAGTTTGAAGCCGGAAACTGTTGAAACTGAAGCTGCAACTGCAGAAGCAAAGATTGACTTGCGTGGTCTAGAAGATCTCCTCATCTGAACTGCGTTGTAGGTTCATCTAAACCTCCTCTGGAAGCCAAAACTTTTGGTGCTGGAATGAAGTCAATCTGACTGTCGGTTTGTGAGATATGGTCTGCTCTAGTTTGATAATGAAGCCGCTAATGCTGATGCTACTGATCTAGGGTTTGCTACTGCTGATATGAATCAGATTTATTGTACTATTTCTCTCTGTTGAATTATTGAAGATAAAAGAAGATTTGATCAAAGGGTTTCCCCACACATTGTGGGGTTTGTCCCTAGCTAGCCACCACATCTTGTGTCTCTTGTCTTGGCTTGTTTCCTATCGATCGTTTAATGTTCTATCTGCACTTTATGTACATGTGATTGCTAATCGGTGGAATATAAGAAGAAAAAGAAGTAAACTGTTATAAGCATAGAACATACCATTCCTTAACATGGTATCAGAGCTGAGGTGAAGACAAAGCCCGAGCAAGAGCAAGAGCAATCATCGAAGAGAATATTGGCAAGGCTATCCTAAAAGAACTATGTGGTCCTCAACACTCTTTCCTGTTGAAGACAAGCTCCATGAGAAAGCTGACTACCACGGATGGAAGATGTCTATTGATCTAACCCTTGAGAATCAAGGAGTGTTGGATCATGTGAGAGGCAATATTGTTGAGCCTTCATCAAATGCATCTGTTGCTGCCTGAAACAAATGGAAAAATGGAGAAGTCAAAGCAAAGAAGATCATCCGGGACTCTATCGACAAGCGCTTGGTGGCCTACATCTCTAATCTAGACACCTCCAAGGAAATCTATGACAGACTGGTGAGTTTATTTAAAGTTAATGATGCAAATCAAGTTTTGTTTCTTAGAAATAAGTTGAGGGAAATCAAGAAGGGTAAAGATGAAAGTATGCAAGCATACTTCTTAAGAATCACCGAGATCAAGAACGATCTCCTATCTATTGGGGAAACCATTACTGACAGAGAAATGGCACTCACAACTCTCGGAGGATTACCATCTGAATGGTATGTGTTCAGGACTACTCTTCTGAACAATAATGTAATTCCTAGTTTCAAGGAATTAATGGCTAGATGCATTCAAGAAAAAACTAGGGTAGAAGTGCAAGAAATGCCCATGCCTAAAGGTCCTCCTGCTGCCTTTTCTTCTCATGCAAAGAGAAGAAAGGACTCACACCGGGACAATGATCAAAATCCTTCTGATGGAAAATCAAAGGAATGACAAATTCAACAGCAAAGGTAAGAGGAGAGCTGGAGATCGAGGAAGAGGACAACCATTCAAGAAGGCTAGAAAGTCCAGGATGTATTAAATGCACTTGACCTCAAAAGGATCCTAGTGTCCATCTTGGCAATGGAAGAAAGAGACTACAAGGTAACCTTCAGCAATGGCAAGGTATGTATATGGAAAAATAATGATAAAGATTCCTTTACTCTTGCGTTTAGTGTTGATTCATTATATCAGGTCGATGGAAGTCCGCTAGGTGTCATGTCTTGTGACACAACTCTTTAGTCCGAACTTTGGCATCGGAGGTTTTCCCACCTTCATTACAAAGCTCTACCCGATGTAAGACAGATGGTAACAGGGATGCCCGAATTCCAAGTAGAGAAAGAAGGTGTATGTCTGGGATGTGCTGAAGGAAAGCTCAAAAGGGGACCATTCCCCTCAAGCCAAAGCAAGACCTCCGATATATTACAATTGGTTTACTCAGGCATACCTGAGGTTGGCATTAAGAGGGAGACTACTACACCACATACTCCTGAGCAGAATGGTGTGGTGGGAAGGAAGAACCACACGATGATGGAAGCTGTCCGGGCCATGCTACATGATCAAAGACTTCCAAAGTTTCTATGGGCTGAAATTACAATCACCGCCGTATATGTACAAAATCGATGCCCTCATCAAGCATTAGGTTCCTAAACTCCTGAAGAAATGTTCACCACCGGTCAAAGGGAAGTCGTGATTAGTCATGATGTCACCTTTTACAAAGATATGGCTCTCAGCAAGGTGGACAATCTGCTGACTTTGAGTAGCTCTTAAGAAGCCGACACCAGGGAACCGAAAGAAAAGGATGATGAATCAATGCCTGATGTAGAAGAACCCATGGATCCGATTGATCCTCATCCACATGAGCCTTCCTCTTCTAGAAAGAGGCCTTCATGGCTTAGGGGATACTTGATGATGTTGAAGTACATGCTGCACCCTGAGGAACCTTCCATCAAAGTAAGAAACTTAACAGGTATCAGGGATACCTGACCATCATGAGCACGATCATACAAAATAAACCTTCATCATTCTCAGATGTCATCAAGCATTAACTATGGAAGGATGCTATGACCATAGAATATGAGTCTATTATGGAGAATGATGTTTGGGAAGTAGTTCCCAGACCCTGGAAAAGACAATTGTTACTTCAAAATGGCTTTACAAGATAAATCATGCAGCAAATGAAAGTAGGGAAAAGTATAAGGTTCATTTTGTTGCTTGTGGTTTATCCCAGAAGGGAGGTATAGACTATGATATTTGCACCTGTTGCCAGATATACGACCATCCGCTTGATCATAGCCCTTGTGGCTTCACAAGGATGGAACCTACATCAGATGGATGTTAAGACCGCGTTCTTGCATGGTTCTATCAAAGAAGAGGTCTATGTGGAGAAACCTGAAGGATTTGAGATTTATGATTTAAAATCTCATGTATGCAGGTTGAAGAAGGCTCTCTATGGGCTGAAGCAAGCACCCCGAGCATGGTATGAGAGGATCGATAGCTACTTCATGAAGCTGGGATTCACTAGGAGTGAAGATGATCCTAACCTTTACTTTAAGGTTGAAGATGACAAGCCTCTCATACTGGTGTTGTATGTGGATGACCTCTTTCTAACAGGTGCAAACCCTCTCATTCACAAATGTAAGAGGGAGATGGCTTCTGAATTTGAAATGAAGGACCAAGGACTTGAAGTGTGGCAGAAGCCAAGGGAAATTTTCCTATCTCAAGGAAAATATGTGGTAAATATATTGGAAAGATTCGGTATAATGGACTGCAAGCCTGTGACTACCTCGAGGATCTTAACTTTTAGAAGTTATATGGTAATGATGTCGGACCAGACTTGGGAAATACCTTTGAGTTTCAAAACTCATTCACCTCCGTTCAAACATATGTTTTGCAGTTAGCATTGTGAGCTCATATTTGGTTGAGCCTCACTGGATTGATGCCAGGAATCTTCTGAGATGTCTTCAGGACACAATCTCTCATGGATTAAGATACATTGCCGGAGATGTGAGACTACTTGGATATACTGATGTTGATTGGGCAGGCAGTGTGGTGGACCGTAAGAGCACTTCCGAGTGCTGTTTCACCTTGGGATCTGCTTCGATATCCTGGATGAGCAGGAAGCAGAAGTCGGTGGCTTTGAGCACCACCGAAGCAGGATATATTGTTGCTAGCATAACCTCGTGTGAGGCAGTCTGGTTGCAAAAGCTCTTCAGTGAGCTATTTGAATTTACATTGATACCATTGTGATTCTTTGTAACAACCAGAGGTGGGATTCGATTATTGAGGAATCCCGTATTCGTCAATTGCTCCAGCAGATAGACATCATCTGGGATATGGTAAGTCGATGAGCAAGGAAGCTCCATCACATTAAGATGATGTACAAGTTGATACACCTTGTCAACGCCCCGAGGAAAGATCTAATCTGTGATTTTCCCAAACGACTTGGAGTCGGCAAGAAACCCTTGTATAAGGGTCCTGCATGTTGCATACATTGAGCTCTGGGAGCTCTGAGGGCTTGCAGTTCCTACTGGAGCAACATATGACCACAGGGTGACTCACCCTCCCCTGGTAGTGCACACTGGAACAAGATGATTCGCTCTCTTGTGGGACAAGATGATTCGCTCTCTTGTGGAACAGGATGATTCACTCTCCTGTGTAGCGGGATGATTAGTTCTCCTGTGAGGCCTGGATTGATGTGTTCTCCATGGCAGCCTGGATTGATGTGTTCTCCATGGCAATTGTAGCAGGATTGATGTGTTCTCTTGTGAGGCCTGGATTGATGTGTTCTCCATGGCATTTGTAGCAGGATTGATGTGTTCTCCTATGAGGACAGGATTGATTAGTTCTCTTGTCGAGGCATCCTACCCATGCAGTCTGGGACTCATGGGAAGTACCTCTCATCTTATCAATGAGCAGGGAAATGAAGTTAGGGACCATAGTAGTACCGATGGACGCATCGTTGTAACTACCGTACTCCCTACGCTAGGATGACCTCCGTTGATCTGGGGTCAATGATACTGGTCTGGGACCAGTGGTAGGAGTTGTACCATACTATGACGCTGACTTCGGGTCGGTTGAGATTGGTCTGGGATTAGTGGTACATACTCTAAGACTGACTTTGAGTCAGTGGAGGATGATATTGGTCTGGGACCATTGGAGTTGTACTCACTATGACGCTGACTTTGGGTTGGTTGAGACTGGTCTGGGACCAGTGGTACATACTCTGAGACTGACTTTGAGTCAGTATGATACATCCTCAATCATTTCTTCTTCTTCATAATTCGGACAAAAGCAGAGTAGAACAGAACAATGCAAGAGCAGAGCAGAACAGAACAAAACAGTACAAAACAGTACAAGGCAGAACAAGACAAAGAAGAACAGGTAAAATATAGAAGAGCAGGGCAAGGGTTAGGCTGTACAGGGCAGTGCATTTGATGGATGAATAGTAACGACCGATAGACAGATTGTAGATGAAGTTCTCCATGGTTGAGAGGGAGTGTTAAAATTGGCAACCAGGGCAAAACTTCATGTGGGTCATCTTATTCATGGCTGATAATATCTTTATTAGATTCCTCTCGTCGAGAGGTGTAGGATTGATATAAAGATCATCCAATTCCAATAAGTATTCATGGAGATATGAATTTATTTTGATTATGGAATTATTATCAAGCCGACCTACAACTCATGTAGGCTCAGAAGCCCAACAGTCGCATCTATTCACCCACCAACGTTGTGTATAAATATAAGAGGAATTTTCCTCATTTAGACTCACTCATCTCATCACATCTCTCTCTCTCTACTGCACAAATATGAGTCTCTTCTCTACTGCGCTGAAATGGGTCTCTCTCTCTCACACATGTGAAGCCGGAAACTACTGAAACTGAAGCTTCAACTGCAGAAGCAAAGATTGACTTGCGTGGCCTAGAAGATCTCCTCCTTGGAACTGCGTTGTAGGTTCATCTGAACCTCCTTTGAAAGCCGCAACTTTTGGTGGTGGAATGAAGTCAATTCGACGAACGATTTGCAAGATATCGATTGCCCTAGTTTGAAGCCGGAAACTGCTGAAACTGAAGCTGCAACTGCAGAAGCAAAGATTGACTTGCGTGGCCTAGAAGATCTCCTCATCTGAACTACGTTATAGGTTCATCTGAACCTCCTCTAGAAGCCGAAACTTTTGGTGGTGGAATGAAGTCAATCCGACTGTCGGTTTGTGAGATATGGTCTACTCTAGTTTGATAATGAAGCTGCTAATGCTGATGCTACTGATCTAGGGTTTGCTACTGCTGATATGAATCAGATTTATTGTACTATTTCTCTCCATTGAATTATTGAAGATAAAAGAAGATTTGATCAAAGGTTTTCCCCACACATTGTGGGGTTTGTCCCTGGCTAGCCACCACATCTTGTGTTTCTTGTCTTGGCTTGTTTTCTGTCGATCGTTTAATGTTCTATCTGCACTTTACTTTATGTACATGTGATTGCTAATCGGTGGAATATAATAAGAAAAAGAAGTAAACTGTTATAAGCATAGAAAATACCATAACTTAACATGATTTCATCATCTCTGGTCTAATATTGTGTAGGAACTTCTAGGTGAATTTTCTTCTACAAGTATTTCTATGAATTGAATTTCTTTATTTTCCTAAGTTATTAGTGGAGGTTTCGACTCGTAGGTTTTCTTGTTGGAATCTCTTTAGCCTAGATCTGACCGAGGTCATTAACCTTAGGGTATGTTGTTGTTGATTCCTTCCATTCACCTTCTCTTAGAGTGGTCAAAATGATCCTATAGTCCTAATGTATAGAACTCCTTTTGCATGTAAGGTTCCCTGGCTTATGGTGTTCCCTAGCTCATGGTATTATGTTTCTACTTACGACTCCCTTTCGGCGTTATATTGATAACGTCTCCACTATCCCTTATTATGGATACCAGGTGCAAACATGTATCCACACGGGTCTCTCTGCTCTTGATTTAATAAGCAATTATAGAGGTTCCCTATTCAGGGCTAAAGATGATGGGAATTAATTTATCTTAAGACTAGGCCATGACAGATTCTGTATTCTTGTAAGAGATATGTGAAATAATTATTGTATTTATTGTAGCTCTATTTTGGGCATATAATGGATGTTAGGGTCAAACCCTCATGCATTTATATTTAACTATGTGATTACCATTAGAAGACCTTACTTCTAGCAGTGGCCTCATGTCATGCCTTTATTTTGTCATGAATATGCACTTGCAATACTATATTTGTTTTACCCAGTCTTCCATAAATATATTTCAACATGCGAAAATGTCTCTTTAAGTAGCCACTGAAATTTTCCATGGTTGTATTTATATCATTTGAATATCTCTGACTGCATTTATATGTTTGAATCATGGCTCTTTGCCCATGATGTTTCCTGACTGAAAATCCTAGGAATAGAATATATGTATTGATATAGTTACTTAAGTGTATGGTGTTGCTTCTTCCGTGATTAATACCCTTACGAGTTACTTTTTATTTATTTATTTATTGAAATATTGGTCATTCTTCTAGTTAGTATGTAGGGTTGGTACAAGATGCCTAATTTTTGTTCATATCTCTTTTGTTATTACTGTTGGTACGAATTATTGTGAGGGTAAGAGCAGCATGATAAATTTTCGGGAGTTGCTATTCACCCTTCTATAATTCTTAGGCATATTTCCATCACATAACCAAGACTGTTTCAAATAATTGGGGCATTGTTAAATTTAAGTTAAACGAAAATAACCAATCACATGTAAATACTTAAAATTCATAAGCATAGAAAATCAAGTAAAACAAACATTCTCAACCATGCTTTCAACTACAATTTTACTTGCAGGGAGCGTTTCATGGTTTAGTTTCTTCTGTAAATTTCTTCCCTATATATATATATATATATATATATATATATACATATAAAGCACATTGTCTTACATTTTACCATTCTTGTTTAACCATTGAGAGTTTCCAACCTTAGTTCCTAACATAGTTACTTGTTGAATTAGTTATTGTATTATTGTAACAATGCGTATATTCCTACACTACTTCATGTGTACTTCATCTTATTGAACATTTAACTTGGTTATGTTTCCATTGTTTGAAAACTAAATCAGAAGTTTTGTGTGACTTGTTATAACAAGACTTTCTTACTCTCGTCTTCAAAACTAATGTTTTCATGTGCGGTTATTGGCTAGTTCTTTTTTATAATTTTATTGTATAATTTGTTTGGTCGTTTACATTCAATAGGTACTAGGGACTGTTCCTAGGTTGTTTTTGACATAGCTTGTCCTAGTAACTAATCCAACCTGCCTCTAAGAAGGTTGTATCCATCTCATTTAATCTAAGCATCTATTTTTAACTATTTTTAATATTTCTCTTGGTCTCTTGCATAATATGCTTCGCTCCCATCCCTGACCCCACAATCTTAATTTAAATACATGAAATTCAATATGCCTCTTAGTATGAATAAGCTTCAGTGTTGAGTCTCAATTTTGGACACACGGTTATTAATACTTCATTCATATAATGACTTTCCTTGGTGAAAACAATTCCTAGCATAATTACAAATGTTAACAATACTTGATTGTTCCAATTCTGTTATCTTACAGAGAAGTTTTAGAAAACAGTTATATGAAGTCACTGATTATAGTCAAATAATCCATATAATTCCATATATGTTAAATTTAGACTATCAAGGAATCCAACCGGGAGAAAGACCACTCCTCCCAAACAATGAGATTGTTCCTCACAACTAAATCTCCCCTAGATCAATTTGATTTCTAGAATAGAATATGGAAAGTGACCTAATAAGATTAGTTCCCTGGCATCAAGACCACCATGTCCAACAAGAAATTACAAATCCTCAAGTCTGTCTCAAGGCTTTTATTGCTTCTTAGTCTATCTCAAGAACACCCTAAATGACATCATCATTCCTTTATTCAATAGCATCTTGTTGCAGTTTCATAAGCTTTCAACTTCATCCTATGACTTTGACCTTCTCCAACCAGGCACCAAGTATCCAAGGTTTCCTCAGGTGTTCTCTCCTCTCACCCTCTTGGCCCCCTTGTCCCAACTGAGATTATTTATCTCTAGGGAGAGGAATAATTATCCTCTAACTCTATAGTAAATGAAAATTTTAATCTAGGTTATTTTCCCGTGAATTCCAAAACTTGTCATAACTTTTATTTTATATAAAAATTTAAAATTGAAATAAACTTAAAATATATAAATTCCTCACATAGGCTTTCCACATAGCCCATGATTTACCAAATCTTTGTGGCAACAGTAAATTAAATATTTAATTTTCACCGAGGGAGGTTACCTCTTCCCCCCTAGAATGAAACACCATCCTTGGCATTTCCAGGTATTCAAAATAAGTTCAAGTATGCCTCATGCATAAAATATTTTTTTCATATTTTCAAGTAACCTCTCCTCACTAAAGTCCTTCCATGACACTATTGCCAACAACTTGTTTCCATTGCAATATCTATCTTTCATTATGAGTATGCAGAGGCTCAACCTAGAGCATTTCATCTAGTTCATCCTATATTGACAATTGTTGTCATTAGCTCCATCTATCATTACTTAAGGAACACATACACATTCATTTCCAATTTATTAAAGACATTGTTTGTTAGTATTTGTGTGTGCCACAAGGTCATCAATATACATCATAACCCCATCATTGTTTGTAATCTGCACCCAGTAAGGGCTCAGAACCTTATTAAAAACTCATCAAAAATAACATTAAATTCTTCTTACTTACCCAATAGTTAATTCAACTGATAAGGAATAGTTCCACTTAAAATTCCAAATCATGGAAGTACCAATTCTATGGGCACTATATACCTAGGGGTGATAACGTCTTAGAAATGATCCAGTGTTATTTTCTTTTATGATAGATCATAGTTTGCATATTGTCATACTAGGTAATATTACTATACTTTTAATCTTATTTTCAAGTGTTACATATGCATTAGTTATGCAAGGTGTAGGGTTTAGGATAACTTCTTTTTTCCTTGCCATGCTCAAGATGGCCACATGGTTGCTACTTTGTTCAAGTAAAATTAGTTATCCCAATCTTGAACCACTTTTCTTTATACAAAATCAAGAGTCCATATTGCAACATTACTTCAGCTTTTTCCTTTTGTCATCATGCATTACAGGTTGATGATGGTTATACAGGGTTCATTTCCTGTGTATATTCGTGGGGTTCTTCCTTATGTACTTAGCTCCCAAAAATTGTGTTTAAAGTTTTTCCTTTCCATGGTTATAGATGCACCACCCAACCACAATATTTTACTTTCTACTAGGTTGTTCCATGTCATAATATCTTGAAATTCCTGCTAATTTATCCTAAGGGACCCCACCAATGTTTTCATATTTATATTTTCAATATCAATTTAGTCAACCTTTAGTTAGCTATCACACCATTTTGTACCCCATACTTCTCCTATGACCAATGCCACTTTTATACATTTACCACATATAGTTATGGAGACCACATTGTCTCTATATATGCGAATCGGGTCATATTACTTTTTCTGATTTGTGATCACAATCTAAGAATTATTCTTAACATATGGCCTGTCTTTTCCACAATATGTGTAATTAGTCACTTTATGTTATATTAATATGTATTCAACCTTTCAAGTCCGTAATACCCAAGCATGTGTGAAATTCTAAGAAAAAGTTGAAAGAATAACCTTTTGCCATTTATTCTTTACCATTCCCATTAACTGGACTAGCCTACTTGGCTACCATATACTATTCCCACTCTTAATTTTAGCCTTAATCAATATCACCCTGTCTTTGTTTGCATACGCTATTATTTTAGCAATCTCTTCAGTACTATTTATATGTGTCTTTTTATTTTCTACCTCAGAATATTATTACCTCCATCACTTTAATTTTGTGGTCTCAAGATGTTTCACTCATTTGTGTTTTCAATAATTATTATGATATCTATGCTGATTTCCAACACTTTACAAGTTCTCGATAGAAGTCTCTAATAAAATAGATTCTCTTTTATAACACAGTGACTCGCCTTCACACACCTCTTTGCACTAATAATGTCACTCACTACATCTATGACATCCTCTTTTAAGTGATTCGATATCATGAATAAGTTAATAGTTGATGATTCACATTGAAGGAGATCACAAAAGATTATTTTGAAAGTTTTTTTTCTTTCTATTTTGGTTGTTTTATCATGTCTCTTTTTGGGGAAAAATATATTATTAAATCCTTACTTTTATCAATCCTAAAAATTAAACTTGCTCCTCATTGCCATGGGATTTTAGTCACCATTATCAGTTACATTATTTAGCACACTTATACTAATATTATGTTGTTATCATATAAATATCTTCTTTTATACATATATTTTATATTTCAATTCAGTTGAAACACATGTTTTTATTTGGTACATTTTGTATTGTGTTACATTATTCTATGTGAAATAGATATTTTATTTTTTTATTTTTTTTCACCCTCATCACTTAGGGGAATTCACATCGAATTTATTTTTTATTTATACTCTAAATGAAAGTATTCAGAGCTTTAAGGTTTCCCGTTTTTTCCACATGTAAGAGTATTGATAGGGTCACAGTCGTTATGACACCCTAATCTAATTATTTGTTTATTTCACAACATATTACTCACTTCATTCAAAACAAATGATTTTACTACTTTTGACCTGTAAGGTCCTGTGGGGAGCAATTTTATCCCAATTTGAGAATAACTATTTTTTATTATTATACCATCTCACATAGTGACTGTATATTGTTCCATCTTCTCATTTTAATTTTGAAGGAGGTTTTTCCTTACCTATCCCCATGATGGTTTCATGATAGCAGTGAGCCACAACCAAAAATTACCAATTTGTTTTTTTCAATGCACCAACTTAATGACAAATATGATTCTTGTCTTTTGCTCAAGCGGACCCACTTCTTGTGAACAAGTACTTTTATTGACCCTTGACCAAACATACAAGAATTCTTAGAATTCATTGCTTATGTATCATACATATATCATTAGTTATCTTAGTTTTTTTAAATGCTTTCATAGGCAATATTGCAATATATTTTTTGGTTCTTCCTAAACCCTAATAATGAAATCATTATTATTACGCATATATGGTTTTTATAAGAAAAGTTTAATATTCAAACTCTCTGTGTTAAGTCTTCTGTCTGAAATAAATTTAACATAAATTTTTCATTTAGTTCATAGACGACATCATTCCTTCATGATTATACATGGTTTTATCCTGTGACATCCCTCTATTTTTATGTAAATATTTTTATTGTGCTGGCTAGAAACCCATATTGAACTCAACTAGAAATAAAATATGATGATGAAATAAATAAATTAGATAAATGCAAAAGGAGAAATATTGGGAAAGAAACACTTGAGTTTTAGAGATTATTGTCATGATTCGAAAACTAATATGGCTTGATATGATCAAGATAGACTTCCCTAAAATCCCTCCTATAAATCCCTACGGATTTCTTAATAAAATCCAATATGTTGGAGAGAAAAATCTATTAAATCACCCAATGTAGGGAAAATACACTGAGTAAGGGTGAATAAAGCGCGGCAGGAGAAAAAGGTGGGCTTTAATGAAAATGGGGAAAATACCTTTTTCAAAATATAGAAACAAGCCTAGGCTATTGGGGATGGCAGACCATAGAAAGAGGGACACTGCTTAAGGAAAAATATGCTAGGGAAGTAAGGCATAAAACACCTCAACTAGAATCACAAGAGGTTTTTGATTCAAGGTCAATGAGATCTCATCTTCATGGGGAACTAGTGGTGATGGTACATGCTTTTGTGGCAAAGTGGCTTTCCCAAGTTTATTCGAGCAAAGTTTATGGTAAGATTTTATTAATAACAATTATGTTGTATCTTTTGATATTGTTTTTTTTTTAAATGTTTTTCTTATGAATTTTAATGGCCCATAAGAGGATGAGTTTGAGTTTTGGTGCATAAATGTAGTTAGCTAATAATTGATCGACTGTACCTCTCATTTTTGTTTCTAGAATTAGATTTGTTGTTATTATTTAGGCCTGACCAACGTATATTCTTACAATAGACTGACTGTACTTAGTATTTAGAAGTGATGAGAAATGAGTATAACCAAGTTTTTTATTTTTCTATGTTATTAGTATATTGGGTAGGATTTTATGTTTTAAAGAGGAAAAAAAAACAGTATAATCATTGAGAAATATTAAATTAAATAATGGTAGTATTTCCAAAGCACTAAAATCAGAATGTGTACCATGAATAGTTATAAGAATATATTAGAGAAAATTGTAGAAATAGAGGAGGAGTTGGCACACGCGAACCAAAAATTCTTTCTAAATATTACAAAGTTAATTAATTCAATGGAAATGATGTTGAGAGTGATCTGTAAGCAGACTATGTGAGTTTGACGAGGTAATTATAATGAGATTTAGAGGATACATAACAGTTTATAATATTGATCAGAAATGGCAGGCGGAAGTACTTTCTATCACATAGAACAACATGCCTCGTGAGATTAACAAAGTATAATAAATTATTCAATGTGGATAGAACTTAGGTGAAAGGGTAAGGTAGAATTAAAAAAAAATTCCGGTGCAACTTGACCAAGAAATTATAATAAGTACAAACATTTTTGAGTTTATGGGATAACAATATATACATCAAACAAGTAGCATAACAAATTAGTTGTGAAATCAAAATCTACAGATCTCTCATAAGATATTTAATATAGTTTCTCATTTTCTTGTCAATCTATGAAATATCATCGCATAGAAGAATATATTAAGGAAAAAACACTAGTTTTGAAAGGAAGTACAGTACCCAAAACCAAATCCTAGAAAATAAAAAAGAGAAAAATTTCGTAATCCTCATTCATATTTGACTAAAAAATTTATTAAAACCTCGACTGAGTGCTATGTGTGCTAAACGTTAATAAAACACAAAGAAAACCCACTAATTCCATTCCATAATAGAAGCAGTAAACCTAGTTTCCTTTCCTCAACTCAATCAGAATATAGAAGAAATTACATTTTAGTCTTCTATGGTGGTTTTCATAAATATAGCGTGAGAAAATAAAGAGTAATTAATGTAGAGGAAATGATCTCAGGAAATCCTTTCAATTTTTAACCCACATGAAGTTGTTCAATAAAGAGTTTATATAACTAGAGTATCGAAAAGACAGTACATTATGTGTAGAGAAAATATGGCAACTGAGACTATGGAGGACTTGGGCCAATATGTTCTTGGAGAATCTAAAAGAAAAAAAAATGAAAAGAAAACCAAACCCTTAATATTCTCTCCCTCCAGTAATTACATAAATATCCTTTAATAATTTAATTTAACATCCCTACCACCACATCTCTAAGCTTGTCCAGACCAAAAGAAAACTCAACTAGAAAACAATAGAACTTTGTCATAGCCCTAAAAACAAAGATCTAATGTAAGTACATGGCACCAATCATTCCTTCGAGTCACTAGGGTGCATAAGGTAACTGACCTGAGTGCAAGAAAGTGCGAATAGTCAGAGGGAGTTAAATTCTCCATCAAGACGGTTAAAAAGGACTAGAAAAACAAGACAGGGTAGCGTACAAGGTATAGGGCTACCAGTTGAAGAAAACAAAATTGAATTAGTTACCATTACCAAGAAAAAAGGAAAGGTTCAAAAAACCCAAAAAGAAATGTGAATTTTTACCATAAGGATAGGTGCCATATGAAGCCATTTTCTCCTGCGAAAAATGGTTCAAAATTGAATCATGGTTAAAATGTAATTAGAAAACATTGTGAAATAGAGAAATGAATACTAACCAGAGGACAGATTTGCACCGGATGCATAGGAGCCAAACCCACTTGTCGGGAATGGTATTGTAGATTATGCCTATTACATGAAACATTAAAAAACAAAGGAAGTATGAGTTTACGAAAAATAAAAAATATACAAATACAGGGAATCATAAAATAGTAACATTTCATATAGTCACGTTGATAGAGATCTTAGCTTTTGGAACCTAGAAGCTGGGTCGAGCAAGTCATAGTGAAATGAATGTCCTAATGGATAGGTATTCGAAGGTTCACCTACTCCATACATGAAAGGCAAGGAATACTAGTGAGTACCTAGAAGCAGAGAGAAACCGACCTAGGAATCATAATAATGTGAGAACAGTTATAGTGAAAGAACCTACCTGGAACTGGTGTCTTAAAGAAGGTAAGGTAATGAGGTGAACACCACGATGATGAAAAAATGAACCAGGTGTTGTTTTTTTGCACCTCTTATGGCATACCTATAATAAAATAACACCTAAAGATGGTAAAGGAGAATGATCTTGAATGACACATACATTGCACCTCATCACAATGGTAAGAATGGTACAAAGCACATCTATTGTTGTATTATCTAAAAATCATAACCACCATTGATGAGGAGACAATACTATAGGCCATATGATTTTCACATGGGCCTGTGCTATGTGATAACAAACCATTCGGCACAGGGTTCAAAGTGACGATCGAATGTGCTAACAACTGGGGGTGGGTTAAATCAAAAGAATTAAAAGCCAAACAAATGTCAAGGTGGTAATGATCAATATGAATTAAAAAAATACACTTTTGTCAAACATTCACCAAATTTAGGAGGGGTATTGAGCTAAACTTTTATCACTTAGGAATACATACATGTGTTTAAGTAAACATTACCATGCAATTTATCTATGCTATAAAGTAATCCAAAGAATCCAAACTTTAATATTTCTCTAAATCATAGAAACTGGGGCCATCAACCCAAAAGCATTATAATGCACCATAGGATACATGTTAGAAGATAATATCATAAGCTTTTGCAACATGCTTTTCATACAACAATATAATTGAAGGCGTGTAACTATACCATAAGAATGCTATGATTGGAGAGATAATTGTGTCCACTCGAGAATTATATCACAACACCATACACCCATGTGTCATTAAGGAAACATTAGTTTAGGAGGAAAAAAAATTATAAGGAGGGTTTGTATGTAATGTAACATATATATAAATTCATGTATAAGAGAAAGATTTTTTTTATTTTTTGGGGAAATTCGGATCTTTTACAGATGATATCGGAGCCCAACTTGAACACTGGGCCTATAGGGAGTCATCAGGGTAATATAAAATATGTGCACAAATATCAAAATGAAATACTAATAGTAAGTTATGATTATTTATAAGGTACATAATGTGAAGTAAACGTCAAAAAATGACATAGAATTCACCTCCATCTATAACAATCAGCGAGGAACTATATGTAGAATTGGGTGATGGAAGTACTCCACAACCCCCTCAGCTTATGTATGTCATTAGAAATGTACATCAATAGCTAACCTCCCTAAGAAACAATAATTAATGCATGTTAAAGGAAAGTGTGGAATAAGAGAAAATGATAAGAGAGTTGACTGAAACGTTTAGCGATAGAAACATAGAAACTGAAGGATTGAAGAGGAAAAAAATGGAAGAAGTTTTAGCAAAGTCTAAAAGTGGGTGGAATTAGATAGAAAATATATGAAATCATAGAAGTAGAAGAATAAAATGGAATTACAATGAGAGTTTAGGAAGATCAAACCCCTAATTTTGATGGGGAAAAAGAGAAAGACACAGAAGCTTGGCTTCTGAATATAATAAAATACTTTTAGGTATATGAATACAAAAGTAATTTGAAGGCCCAACTTACTATTTACTAGCTATAGGGGAAGGCTACTCCTTGGTGGGAAGAGGCCAAAAGTATAAATTTGTTGGAAGAAAAGATGGTTACCTGGGAGGAATTTCAAAACATTTTAAGTCTTGGTTCCTAAGTGAACGATACTATGATGAGCGTGCTAAGGAATTCCATGAATTAAGTCTGGGACAACTGACCATGTATGATTTTGTATTGAAATTGAAAAACATATTGTTGTATGTTCTCTACATCAAAGAAGAGAAAGCAAGGTACAACGATTTTTTAATTGTTTACTAGGACAATATAGAGAAAGGATTGAGTTTGACAATCCTAAATCAATGGATGAGGCAGTAAGAAAATATAGATTGTGCTACCACTAATTTAAAAATTGAAGTGAAGGCTAAAAAACATGGAACAATTGGGAAAAAATAAAATCTGCAATAAAAAAGACACAAACCTCCTTACCTTAAAATTTTTGGAAAAGGTCATCAGAGAAATAAATTCAGCAAAGGAAATGAAAGTCAGCTGGAAAAGTATTACACCCGGTCAAAACCCATGCAGCTGAACAGAAAAAAGAACACTGGCGTGAAGGAAAGAGAGCCACTAAAGTGCTGGGGTTGTGGAAAATGATACCTATTATGAGATTTCCCAGACAATCTGCAATATGTCCAGAATATTCAAGTAGTCCATGAAGCAACAACTGTGAATGATGTGGCCAAAAATATTCCTAGGATTAGTGCGGCACTAGAGGATAGATAGGTTGAACATCAGTCTAACATGATAGAAATATAATTTATCATTTCAAACCAGTATGTTTATGTTTAAATTGATCAAGGGGCTAGTTTAAGTAATATTAGTCCCCAAATTGTAGAAAAATGTAAACTAAAATCATAAATATTTTAAAATGCCTTTAAGAAAGTTGTACCCATTTCATTTACCTTGAGAATCTATCTTTCACTATTTTTAATATTTCTCTAGGTCTCTTTCATAATATACTTCGCTCCCATTCCTAAACTTATTGGGAAATCAAAGTAGTTATATTATGGTTTCATTCTGCTTTCTTGATAATTACTTGTGAGTGTGTTGAATTATTTTACTTCTTTATTATCTTATCTTCCATCAAGAAATTACCATATTATGTGTGTATGAAGATAAGAAAACAAGAGCCACAAGATATAGGCCCTATGCTAGGGAAAACCCCCCCTCAAGGGTAAAACCCAATCAACATAATTCTTCTTTTAAATAGTATTCTTTGAGACTCTTCACCCTAGACAAATACCAGACCTTCCCTCCACATCAAGTCAGCCTCTCAAATCTTCGACCCCTTCCAGCAAATTTGACTAGGCAAAAACGTATCACAATAGATAGTTTATGGCAATAGTGAAAGTTGGAAGACTTAGATCTCTAGAACTAGGGCATGAAACAGAGAGAGAGAGGCACCAAAACTTTTTTTTTCTTCTTCTCCTTAGAATTCTCCAAATTCATACTTCCTTTGGCTTCCCAGCAACAAACTTCGCACTTCTTGAGTTGATATTGATTTATCGAACTAGCTTGAGATGTGATGCTCCAAATGACTTTGACTAGCTCATATTTATAGGCTTCTTGTGCATTGAATTAGGGTTCATAGGCCATCATGATCTCTTCTAGGGCAACTTGATGTGTAGGTGTTGATGGTGCTGGACGCGCCAACATGTCAAGGTGATTTCCCGGGTAAGAAGTCTCAATTAGACCTCAGACCATTTGGTGTAGGAGTCCCAGCAGTGGGTCGTATCATAATTTCATGACTGCGATGTCCCAGATAGGAAAGTAAGATAACTATGACAGTAGCAAGGGTGTGACTGATGCAGAGATTCAAGGAATGTTTACGAGAGGTTCCAACACTTCGAAGGGAGAGGAAGGTGAAGGTGAGTTCGAGGTTGAAAGGTATTAGTCCCAACTCGGCTAGGAACACACCACATAAAGGACATGCATAGCTTCGGGTGAAGCAGTCCACCGGGATGCGGAAATCACAACATACAAGGTAAAATAACATGAACAACAATCATGAATAAGTCCGAAACAAGTGTCACAGTTGATATAGCCAGGTTCATGAGAAAGGTCTATCTAATGTCTAGAAAAGTAGTCGACACGGACAGTCACAACATTAACAACACATTAAAAAAAAGATTCATATAATTCTATACAAATTAATTCATATACAAGTACGTAATTTAAACAACATATATCATTAAGGCAACCAGAACAATCCAACTACAATAGCAACATATGCATGAAAATGTGTTGCCTCTTATTGTTAAAGAAGTGTGAGTCACAATCATAGAATACACCATGTAAGCCTGCTAGCCCCAACAGTGTAATGTTATAGCCACATCAGCTTGCTCCTCCAAAGAGATGTACTAGCTCTGTGCAATGGAGAAGCCAAGGTGCATTACAATACTATCCAAGACTTCTTGAAGATATTCTTAGTAGACGCTTGGCTGACCAAAAGCCTTTACAATGAGTTATCAGGGACTATTTATAGCAAAGGGTGGGGAGACCCTTGACATTCCCCTTTGTGACAGTTCAACTACCCTCATGCCTCTTCACCTACTCTATGACTGCTACATCCAACTGTTGACACTCAACTTACATTTGACATTACTCAACATTACAATGCACATGTACTCATGTGAGACAACATGGCTCGAGCAAGCCCTGTATGACATCACTAACACTCAGTCCATTGTGGTGAGACCAACTCTCTGATATGCTTATGATGGTGAAGTTGGTTAGCTAACGCCAAGCTTGGTCATCCGTGATTGTGTGCATGTACCTCATGATGACATCTTGCTGAAGCAAACTCTTACCTCCATTGCAACCAGTGCATTCGTTCAGCCACTTCATCCAACTCATCTGCTAACATGTGCATGGTCTTCTTGGGTACAACTCAATAGGAAATGCACTGATGCATAGTGTCCATGTTAATCTTCAATTGTGTGCTGCTGGTCATGTGCATCAACTTGCCGAAGCACATGTTCAACCCCAGTTGGACGTGCTTCTTATGTTCTCCTTGGTGAGTGTGTTGAATGGGTTGGATTGCATGCATGCGCTCAACGACATGCATGTTGCGGGATCCTTTCCATCCAATCAACAACACTGCTCACCATGTTTTCTCTGTGTTAGCTGTTGGGATGGATCCTTAACTTTTACTAGCGAAGTTTCATCCGTGAGTGCATGTTGTGCCCACTTTTGTTCCTATTCCTGCTACAACTCATTGGACTGTCTGTAGAGCTTCATGTTCTTCGTGAGTTGCTGCTTCAGCACATGCAACTCCTTCATTTTTCCATCTTCTGCCTTCGCGCGATCTTCATGTCACGTTCTCACTTCATAGCCCGAGTCTCCAAAGTTGCTTTCATTATCAGTGGATTTGCTTGATCTTGCAACTTTTCTCCACCTCTATGTTGTCAACAACCTTCCTCTTGCATTCGCTTCATTTGCTACATTTGCTGCATTCAGTATGTTGCCTTTAGTTACTGTTCATGATGTTGCTCATTGTGATGTTGCTACTTGATGTCCTTGTCCACGAACAACTTGATGTCTTCATGAGTAGGCAAGCTCATAGACACTTGGTCGACTACATCCCCAAGTATGCTCTGAAAGGTGTCTTCGTCTCTGCTCTCTTGGAAACCATTGTACTTGTACTACTGAGGGGCAAATGAAAACCTGCGATACGTGGAGACACGGAAACACTCATAACAAGAAATCTATCAGTCGAAAACTAGAACGAACATGAGAACTGACTTGCAACATACCTGGGTGAATGATCATGAAGGTTGCATAATTTCGGCTGGGAGGTCAGGAGACTGACTGCCAAGACTGCACAAGGCACTGTCCGAGCTACGGAGACACTGACTGACTACTGGAATTGCACAATGCACAGTCTAGTTAGGTAGTTGTCTATTCGGATTGTGCAATGTGTGATTCCAGCTGGGAAAGACTGCTAGCCCAAGGACAAATTTGCGCAAATATTTGGGCCAAGTAGCCGATGACCTCCAGAAATGCACAATTTAGTCTAGGGGGCCATTATTGGGCCAAAATGTGCAAATATGGAGAGGAAGGTTACCCTTATTTCTCCAGATTGCACAATGCAGCCTTGGTGAAAGTAGAGACTGGGCCACGATTGGCCCGACTCACTGATGGGCAACTAAAACCAAGTAAGTCGAAGAAATGCATGAAAACACTAAGTGGTAGTAGAAGTGATAAATAGTGCATGTAAAACATGAATGGAATATTGAGCAAACAGATCAACATGCATGTGGGTGAGTCCATTCGCCTGTTGGGCGAACGTCCATGCAAAACAGTTTCATGCATGTGATAGTAGTGAGATAGAAACGAAAATTGAAACAAAGTTAGGAGAAGATAGAATATATGTAAATGAAAGAAGGCGTTCAAATAAATCAAGCAAATAACACTCACACAAGCGAATACACAAAAAGCGACATAAATGCTGGAAAAGACAAGTTGAGGCCACTTATCCATGGATAGCTGAGTCGGATGTGTTGAAGAGTCCTGGCTGTGTTGTGGGATGTTATAGATCCAAGATCAGTGTGAATGAATGAGCTCTAATGCATCGAATAAATAAGTTTGTTCTCAACACGCGCATGCCACAAATCTAGGAAAAAGCGACACTCGGAGGGAAACTTCTAAAACAACTTTGCATGTAACCCCTGTTGCTAAAAATAGCTCCCTAAATCATGGGATGCCTTTTGCATGTTGTCTCTTGCTATTACGAGAAGATCAATTCATCCATGCATGCAAGTCAAGCTTCCTTGATTTGAGGTGTAACTGGTCAATCAGACTGTCCATGCATGGCAGTGCTCAATTGCTTGGGAAAAATGTGCATTACTGACTGTAAGCTGTGCTGAATATGTAAGGGGATTATCCAATTTCTGGGCCCAGCTGCTGACTACTACCAAGATTTGCACAAATCCTGGGCTGAACAACCTGTTGATGGCAAAAATTGCGCAAATCTTGCTAGGAGGGTTGGCTGCAGGATTGTGCAATCCTGGAGACTAGTAGGCTATTAGAGAGGATTGCACAATTGCTGGAGGGAAATATTGGTTTCCCTCTAGGAATGTGCAATTTTCAAGGGGAAGCTACTCATCCTATAGTTGGACCAAATCCGGGTAAGTAGCTTGTGAGGGGAATGGATCGACTATGATCGACAAGTTGCCTTTGTGCAAGGAAAATGTTGAAGCTTGAGTACTTGACGAAGAAAGATAAAGTGATGTGTAAGGTTGGTAGGGGACGCTCCAAAACAGGCTAAGGCAAAATTTTGGAGGGTGGTTGTAGCCACTACAACACTTGGCGACACACTGATAGAACTCCATCTTTCTGAATGGACCTTGTTGGTGAAAAGAAAGTCTAATACCTCTAGAAGTATTATTCAATTCTTAGATCATCTTGAGTTCACACTAGCTTGATGTAAGATGTACCATCTCGCAGAATCTTGGTCGATTGACACACATTCCAAGCCAATGGAACACAGATGTTTCAACTGGGGTTGAGGGGTATATAGGTGCACAAGAAGTATGGTCTTTAGAGTCTTAGTTTCATCTCTGGCGTTTCTCCACTGCCAACAAGTGTGGACAGTACCCCGACAGAGTTACTTGCATCACCTCCCCGTGCAGGAAGCCTTTCTCTTCTTTTGCCTTATTCATTTTTTGAATTTTTTTTTTCATTTTAATTGTGCATATCACTTATTCATTTCAGAGCTGGAAGATGGATCCTGACTTATTGAGATTAGAGGAGGTTGTTCCAGTAGAGACATAGTTTATTATATATTTGACATGCCTGATAAGGTTTTTCCCCTCACCTTACTCTACTTGACTGAGCTGACAAGGGTTAACCCAAAAACAATTGACTAGAGAAGGTGACACTAGTTAGCACGCAAGGATTGTGCTTACACCAAGGTTCACTTCGTAGAGTACACATTTTCCTTCGACGTATCATGGAGTAAGAGTAATAAGTTCATCATAAAGAGGTGAGATGATAGATAACCAAGTAGTGATAGCTGTACAAGCCCTCTTGTACTTTACCCAACTCGTTTCATGAGTCACACATGGTTTCATGCAAAACTAGCCTATGAGTGAAACAAGCGAATGAACTACAAATCAAAAAAGAAAAGCAATAGTAGAAGCAAAAATGAAAGCAAAGCAAGTAAACAAACAAGAAAACAAAGAAACAACCAATCAAAGCATGAAAGAAAACAAGCATGCAAGAAAACAACTAAAAGGAAACACTACTCCAACTCCTACAATAACGGTGCATGGGCTTGATGACATGAAGTGATACTTCCAATGCAGCCACCAGTGCATTGGTAGACCCATGTTGGTGAAGGATTGGTCCGCGAGTAACCCAGCTGTGTGGACCAGTGTACAAGAAATATATAATAATGAAAATAGCCAAACTTCATGTCTTAAAGTGCCCACGGGACATAAGTGAGTGCATGTTTATGATGAACAGTCCGTGGAATTATCATGGTGCTGTGTCACACTACATGAAACTTTAAGGAAAAAGCACACTCTTGACTGAGGCATGCAAGAAAATGAAAGAAACAAAGTTAACTTGCATCACGAATGAGTGCTTGCAATGTAAGACTCTTCCAATGCATGAGCAATGGGATCGTGCAGTTCAAGTGGAGGACATGCGGTCTGTGTGTGAGATGGATCTTCAAATAATACATACGAGTGATGAGGAGCCTAAGGTGATTGAAATGTTTCATGATTAGAAGTGAGACTGACCCCAAGAGACTGAGGGTCTGAAATAACCATCAGCTCGGGCTGAAGTGCCTCGACAGTCTTGGGTGTCTCAACTTTATCATCAGGTATGTCATCATAAACCAGTGGCTCCGAAAGATCAACTGCGATAGATTCATGATTGTGACCAAAATTAGAAGGAAATGGATCACGATCACCACGATTAGAAAAAGTAATGAATTCTTCAGCATTCTCATGTTTAGATGAATCAAACAGAGGGGTGAATGAAAAGCGAACGAACTCATCCTCTGTGTTTCTGAAAAAGACAAATGAAGGATCAAGTGGATCTTCAATGAATAACTTATCCTCTCTGTTGTCAAATGATGGACTAGCATCAGGTGAGTCCTATGAGTGCTCGATAATGGGTGCACCCGTAGATGAAGAAACACATGAAAAATCATGGATGGTAGGTTCACCAAAGAAGTTAGGAAAGAACGGAGGGGGCTCGGACTAAAGGGAGTCATCCTTCACCGAGTGTTGATGTTCAAACTCACACTCATACTCTTCATGAATGGGCGAACTCAAGACAACATCATCTGGAGGAACACCTGAGTTTGAAGACAGAATTTGAATAAAAGAATGCATATGGTAACTCAAAGGACTCACAACCAACTCTGTGTGAAAATTGAGTGGAGTGATTTTGGTAGGGTGTGAAGGGTGAATAGATCTGTGAACATGATCCTCAACATCACTGTGAAATGGTGGAACTGTTGAATGAGAGAGAGGTGGACAGTCAGTTGAGACAGTGCCTACTCCCACATGGGATTGTGTAGTTCAATCAATGAATAACGTTGAGTGAAGCTTCACATCAAGCTTCCTCTTGGGATGACCAGATTTCTTAAGACAATACTCAAACTAGTCCTAGAGATAAGCGAACTTCATCTAGCTCCTCAAAGCTTGAAACTACAATTCACAGAAGCATTTCCAAAAGCCAATAATGGATTCATGTGGAGCCCTCCATTGCTATAACGGTTTCCGGTGAAGATGGTCTAGATCAAAATGATAAAACGTGTCTTTAATAAGATCATAGAAGTGCTCACTTGAGTGCATGGTTTCAGCCGATAGGCTGAGCACTCAACGAAATGGAGATTCGTGAAGTGTGTATGCAAGCAACAACCTGGAGTATTCGTTAGTAAACTCATCTCCCTCATAAATCATGGAAAGAAAGTTATGTAAGTGAAAAGGCCAGGCCACATCACCTTCACCATAATACGTGTGAGTGGAAAAGAGATTGAAAAGCTTCCCCAAGATAGAGACATCTTCACGATTCGAAAAAAACCTCAGGGGAAGAAAAATGGAAGACTCCATGTAATATATGCAAAGGTTCAAAACTGGATGAGAGGAAACTTCTTGTCATCAGGTCCTCCTTCTAGCACTAGAAATTTTAATGGTGTTCGACCCTCCAACATGTCAAGGGGATCTCCCTGATAAGAAGTCCTAGTTAGACCTCAAACCATTTGGTGTAGGAGTCCCAGCAGTGGGTTGTAAGGTAATGCCTTGACCGTGATGTCACAGAGAGGAAGGTAAGATAACTATGGTAGTAGCAAGGGTGCGACTAATGCAGAGAGTCAAGGAATTCGTATGATACGTTCCAACACTTCGAAGGGAGGAGAAGGTGAAGGTGAGTTCTAGGTTGAAAGGGATCATTCCTAAGTTGGCAATGAACACACCACACAAAGGACATGTATAGCTTCTACCATAGCAGTCCACTCGAATGCAACAGTCACAACATACAAGGTAAGATAACAAGAAAAACACTCACGGATCAGTCCGAGACGAGGGTGACGGTTGATACAGCCAGGTTCATGAGAAATGTATGTGTGATGTCCGGTAGAGCAGTTGACATGGACGGTGACACTATTAACAACATATGCAACACATTAACAACAAGATTCATATACTTGCATACAAATCAGTTCATATACAAGTACGTAAGTTAAACGATATATATCATTAAGGCAACCGGAACAGTCCAACTACAATAACAACATATACATGAAAATGTGTTGGCTCTTATTATTCAAGAAGTGTAAGTCACAATCATACAATACACCATGTAAACCTGCTAGCCCCCATAGTGGAACATTACAGCCACATCCACCTACTCCTCCAAAGGGATGTACTAGCTCCATCCAGTGGAGAAGCCAAGGCGCGTTACAATACTGTCTAAGCCTTCTTCAAGATAGTCTTAGTAGAAGCTTGGCTAACCAAAAGCCTTTACAATGAGTTATGAGGGACTATTTATAGCAAAGAGTAGGGTGACCCTTGAAATTGCCCTTTGTGATAGTTCAACTACCCTCATGACTTTTCACCAACTCTATGACTGCTACATCGAACTGTTGACACTTGACTTACTCATGTGAGACAACATGGCTCGAGCAAGCCTTGCAAGACATCACTAACACTTGGTTTGTTGTGGTGATACCAACTATTTGACATGCTTGTGATGGTGAAGCTAGTGAGCTAATGCCAATCTTGTTCTTCCGTGACGGTGTGCATGTATCTCATGGTGACATCTTGCTGAAGCAAACTCTTACCTCCATTTCAACCAATGAATTGGTTCGACGCCTTCATCTAACTCGTTTGATAACATGTGCATGGTCTTCTTGGGTATGGTTGAATCGGTGACACACTGATGCATAGTGTCCATGCTGAACTTCAAGTCTGTTGGTGGTCATGTGCATCAACTTGCCGAAGTGCATGTTTAGCCCTAGTTGGACTTGCTTCTTGTCTTCACCTTGGTGAGTGTGTTGATTGGGTTGGATTGCATGCGTGCACTCAACAACATTCATGCTGTTGGATCCTTTGCATGTGATCAACAACACTGCTCACCATGTTTGCTCTGTGTCAACTGCTGGGATGGATCCTTAACTTGTACTGGTGTAGTTTCATCTGTGAGTGCATGTTGCGCCCACTGCTACTCATGTTCCTGCTACAACTCGTTTGACTGTCTATGAAGCTTCATGTTCTTCCTTTGTTGCTGCTTCAGCACATGAAACTCCTTATTTGTTCCATCTTCTGCCTTCATGTGATCTTCATGTCATGTCGTTGCTTCATCGCATGAGTCTCCAAAGTTGCTTTCATTATCAGTGGATCTACTTGATCTTGCAACATTGCTTTACCTCTATGTTTTCAACAACCTTCCTCTTCCATTCGTTGTGTTCGCTTCATTAGCTGCATTCCCTGCACTCGGTATGATACCTTCAGCTATTGTTCATGATGCTGCTCATTGTGATGATGTTTCTTGATGTCCTTGTCCACAAACAACTTGATGATGTTTCATGAGGCAAGCTCATAGACGCTTGGTCGACTGCATCCCCAAGCATTCTCTGAATGGTGTCTTCATCTTTGCTCTCATGGAGACCATTATACCTATACTCTTGAGAGGAATATGAAAACTTGTGATACCTGGAGACATGGAAACACTCACAACAAGAAATCTGTCAGTCAAAAACTAGAATGAACATGAGAATTGACTTGCAACATACCTAGGTGAATGATCATGAAGGTTGCAGAATTTCGGTTGGGAGGTCGGGAGACCAACTACCAAGAATGTACAAGGCATAGTTTTGTCTACTAAGAGATTGACTGACTACTGGAACTTTTCAATGCACAGTCCATTTGGGTAGTTGCCTACTGGGATTGCACAATGCATGATTCTAGCTGGGAAAGACTGTTGGCCCAGGGACAAATTTGCACAAATTTTTGGGCCAATCAGCCACTGATCTCTAGAAATGCATAATCTAGTCCAGGAGGCCAGTGATGGGCTAGAATACAAAAATCTAGAGAGCAAGGTGAGCCTTCCATCTCCAGATTGCGCAATGCAGCCTTAGTGAAGGTAGAGCTAGGCCAAGGTTGGCCCAACTCGACGACGGGAAATTGAAAGTAGGTAAGTCAATGAAATTCATAGCGACACTAAGTGATAACATAAGTGATAAGCAGTGCATGCAAAACATGAATGGAATATTGAGCAAATAGATCAACATGCATGTGGGTGAGGTCGTTCACTAGTCGGGCGAACGTCCATGCAAAATAGTTTCATGCATGTGACCACAGTGAGATAGCAAAGAAATTTCAAACAGAGCTAGGAAAAGTTAGAATATATGTAAACAACATCAAGAATTCAAAGAAATTAAGAAAAAAGCACTCACACAAGTGAATACACAAAAAGCGACAGAAATGTTGGAAAACACAAGTTGAGTCTACTTACTCGTGAATAGTTGAGTCAGATGTGTTGAAGAGTCATGCATGTGCTATGGGATGTCAAAGATCTAAGATTGATGTGAATGAATGAGCTTTGATGCATAGAATAAATAAGTTTGGTCTCAAGACGCGCATGCCACAAATCTAGGAAAAAGCGACACTTGGAGGGAAACTTTTAAAACAACTTTGCATGTAACCCTAGGCTGCTAAAAATACCTCCCTAAATCATGGGATTCCTTTTTCATGTTGTACCTTTCTATTTTAGGAAGATCAAGTCATGCATTCATGCAAGTCAATTTTCCTTGGTCCCGGGTGGAACCGATCAAATGGATTGTCCATGCATGTCAATGCTCAATTGCTTTGGAAAAATGTGCATTCCTGACTATAAGTTGGGCTGAATGCCCAAGGGGATTGCACAATTTTTGGGCCCAGCAGCTAACTGCTACCCAGATTCGCACAAAGCATGGGCTTAATAGCCTGTTGATGTGAAAAATTGCAGAAATCCTGCTCGAAGGGTTGGCTGGCAAGATTGTGTAATCCTGGAGACCAAGAAGCTGTCAGAGAGGATTACACAATTCTTGGAGTGAAAGGATGGTTTCCCTCCAGGAATGCACAATTTTCAAGGGGAAGCTACTCAACCTATAGCTGGACCAAGTCCGGGTAAGTAGCCTGTGAGGGGAATGGATCGACCGTGATCGACAAGTTACCTTTGTGCAAGGAAAACTCTCAAGCTTGAGTACTTGACGAAGCAAGACAAAGTGCTATGTAAGGTTGGCAAGGGAGCCTCCAAAACAAGCTAAGGAAAAATTTTGGAGGGTGGTTGTAGCTGCTACAACAGGAGGGAAAATAAATAATATTTGACTCAATACTAAACCTTTTTACATGATTCAAAAGCCTAAGAAGGATCTCTTTGAATGTACAATGACTCTATAAACTCAATATTAAGACTACGAGTCCACAATGGGGACTTTGGCTAATATAATGATGGCCCAAGCATGAAACCCATGCTTTAATAATTCATTGTTACAATAATAAAAAATGTTTTCTTTATTCTTTTAATGATTACGTTTGATGATGACTCAAGTATATTAATGAATACTGAACATAGTTACATTTTGCAACACTCACTCTTAACTAGGGATGTACTTATCATTTACAAATACAATAGAAGATCTCAGACTATATGAAAACATGAATAAATTTAGGGAACACAATGCCATGCACTAGATTCCTGACCAGGGAAATCTATCCATTGGTCTTTAAAAAATTTAGGCACCGTAATGCCCCAAACTAGATTCCTGACTAGGCCAATCTATCCAAAGTGGGAATAAGGTGGACTCAAGATTTCAATCCCTCTAGGTACCATCAAGCTTACTTTCCAACCACCAACCTAGGGACATAGGTGTGTATCCATGGTGAGAGCTCTATGACCCATGTGACCGTTGCCTACTATGGGACCTGGACATCAACACAAAGTCTTGGCCAAATGTTCTCCCACAAAATTCTTCACTCGCAAAGCCTCAACAAATCTCTTCCATTTCCTTATCATCAATACAATTAAAAATGTCTATGAAACCCAACATGTTTCTCAAATAGTCAAATTTCTTATTTGGAAGATCCTTTGTTAGTATGTTTACAACCTGTTCATCTATTGAGACATACTCCAACTTCACGATCCCATCCTGCACCCGGTTCCTAATAAATTGGAAATTATTACTGATATGTTTCGTCCTGGAATGAAACACGGGATATACAGAGATCTTAATTCAACTTTGAATGCCACAATTAATCACAATACAACTAAGAGACTTCTTGAACAAATATGTCATAAGCTTCCTTAAACAAACGACCTCATTTCCTACTTCACATGCAGCCACATATTCTACCTTAGCACTACACAATGCAAAGGGTTATTTCTTCCTACTCATCCATGAGATCATAGCAGCCCTCGGACTAAAACATCCTCTGATAGTGCTTCTTTAATCGCTCTCACTGCTACCCAAATCAGATTCTATGAATCCAATTAGCTTGACTTCGTTTCCATGACACTTTAGGAAGTGATATATAGTGCCACAAAGATACCTCAGTATATGCTTTGCAGCTATCTACTAATCATGAAGGGACTCCAACTTAAATTGACCAAGAAAGTTTACTGAAAAACATATATCTGTCCTAATATTTACCATATATGTCAGGGAATCTAGAAATTGTTGATAGGAGGTAGGATCCATGAGAGTAGAGTCAGTGTCCCTCCACTTCTTTAGATTGGTGATCATACGAGTAGTCATTAGCTTGGAATCCATCATCCCAAATTTATTTAACAACTTGATGATGTACTTTACTTGCCCCAAATATATCTCCCTAGGTCTCTACCATACTTCTAAACCTAGGCAATAGTGCATTAGCCCTATATCCTTGATTTCAAATTTAGCTGCCAACATCTTCTTGTATTCTTAAATTCTTTGCTCCACACTTGTGATGAATAGATAATCCACATATAGCAGAATAATAATGAGCTTATCATTCGCAACCTTGATTTAGAGATTCAGATCCATCCTTGCATACCATGCCCTAGAATCTTGTTTCAATCCATATAGGGCCTTCTTAAGTGTGAAAACATGTGATTCCCTATTATTAACTTCAAAGCCTTCAGGTTCTTCGATGTAAACTTCCTCATCAATAGTCCCATTCATAAATGTTGTCCTCACATCCATTTGATTGATATTCCACCCCATTATAGTAGGCAATAAAACCAACAATCTAATGGTAGTGTAACTTGTGGTAGGTTCAAAGGTTTCTTCATAATCAATGCCTTCCTTTTAAGAGAAACCCCTTGCAACACATCTTTCTTTATACTTGTCTATACTTCCATCAACTGCATGTTAGACCTTATAGATCTATTTAGATATGACAATCAATTTTTCACTAGGTCTAGGAGCGATTTCCCAAACCCCATTGTTCATTATGGATCAATATTCTTCCCGCATTTCTTTCTTCCAAACCTCTCGATGCGCAACTTCCTTGAATGTAGATGTTTTGATTTCATTGAATTTTGTCATATATGCAGCATAACCAAAATATCGTTTTAGTCTCTTTCTTTCCCTAAAGGTTCCTTTTGCAACTTCATGTCCTTCACCATCTTCCAATGTAGATTTGAACCAATTTGGCCTCTTCCTTGTGGTTAGGATGACCACCGATTGAATAGGCTCACTTCATCCTTCTTATTCGAGTTTTGTAGTAGATTTTTCATGATGCACTTCTTCTTCTTAAAATATGGGTACTTCTTTGTAATCAAAATCAATAGGAATATCCTTTGATTTCTTGTATGCTTGATTCTCATCCAATATGACATCCCTGCTTACTTCAATATATTTTCCTTCCTTTCGGCCAACCCATTCTATTCTGGATTAATAGGGAAAAATGGTGTCCCTATTAATACCTACTTCCTTACAATATGTAATCAATTCATTAGAAGTGTATTCCCCACCATTGTCAGACCTCAAATTTGTTCTCATTCTTTTAGTTAGGGTTTCTATTTCATCCCTAAACTCCTTGATCTTATCAAATACATCATCTTTTGTTTTTAGGAGGTTGAGCCATGTCTTTCAAGGATGGTCATCAATGAATGTCGCATGGTAAACATGACCTCCAAGTGACTTTTCAAACATGGTCCCACACACATTGGAATAGATGAGGTCTAATATCTCTTTAGACCTAGTTTCATTATTATGAAATGGCTTTCTTATATGTTTTCCCAAAGAGAATCCCTTGAACACACCTTGATTATCCAACTTCATATTAGGAATACCATGAACTAATTGGCTTAGAGTAGGGATGACCTTATAATGTAGATGACCATACCTCATATGTCATAGCTCAATGAGACTTATTTCCATATAAACCAGAGCATGAGGAGGTGGTTTAACTGTTATAGACATTTTTGTGCCTTACAGCATTGAGCATGAAATGTCCATAATATAAGGGATCCAAAGTCCCTAAACATGTTGTTCCTACCCCTAGAGGAACAAGGCTAACAAACCACAGCAATTCACAGAAGTTCTCCACCAGAAACTGCTCAAAAACAAGTCAATTCAGGATCATTTCAGTGGCTACACTAGCTGTTTGCGTTGAATGTCAAAGCCAACACTGGCTACCTGCGCTGAATGTCAAAGGGAACACTGGCTACCTGCGCTAAGCAAGAATGGACATGTGGCAAGTTCATTTCTCAAGGTGTCAAAACCCAGGAAGCTTCCAAAATGACACTTGCCTCAGAGAATTCGACTGGTGATGAGTAAGAGGTTCCAAATCTCCAAGTGGAAGCAAGAACCTCCAAGTGGAATCAAGAACTGACAGAGGGAGAGGACACTAGTCAGATCTCAAGCTGACTCATCCTCTCTCCAAACATCTATATATGGATCTCTCCTCCATGAGATCTAGAGGCTGGAATTTTGTTATTGCAAAGAATTGTTGTTGGTTTGAGACTGGAATCATTGGGTGCTTAATGCTTTGAAGGGGGTGAAGATAGGAATTCCATTTGTTGGGAAGGAGATGCTAGATTGGAGCCCTCTGGGTTGTATGTCTTCCTGAACCTTGTTATTCATCAATAAAGCTATCTTGGTTTCTCCTATATGCTGATGTATTCTTGATGTATGATTGCATTAGTATGTTTAGTTCATTTCTAATCCTGAACTAGTTATGAATGTGAATATCTGTCTTTGTATAGTGTTCTCCTCTTGTCGCAAGTAGCTGTTCTCTTGTGATCTTGCAGGAATCTGTTGAAGCTGGGCTAGCGAGAAGGCAAGTAGCTGTTCTCTTGTGATCTCGTATGAACCCGCTGAAGCTGGGCGAGCAAGAAGGCAAGTAGCTGTGAACACCCAAAGAGAAGAGAGACCAGATTGAGGGACAAACGGAAGACACTGGTTAGTCCATCTATCTCTCTTCATTCTTAATTCATAAAGGAAGAAATATTAGAATAGCTGTCTCTGTTTGTTGCTAAGGCACTGTCACACCTTAGGTGGATAGGATCGTCCTGCATAGGCATTTTTCCCCACAACAAATTGGCGACTCCGCTGGGGAGATCTGTTTAGTCATTTTATTTGTGTCTCTATCATTGTTTGTTTCATAGACTCAACAGCAACAATCGAACTGCATTTTCTCTTCTCAGATGCAAAGTAGACAGTTGCTGCCTTGATCCAATCACTGGATTTTTCTATGATCTGAACAATGGACTCACAAATGATTTGATGATCCTTTGTGATAGATCTTAGTACTCCCTCAAAGCATCCCTTTGATAGTACCTTGCTTGTTGCTTTTATTTGGCCTGAAACAGTAGATTAATTAGCAATCTGTGACCCAGAACCCAGTGAGAAACTCTTGTTTCTCCTTCAGCGTGACCCCTGTGAAGAGGTTCTGCATTTCAACGCAGGTCCCGTGAAGGCTACCTGCATTGAATGTCAAAACCCCAGTGTTGAGGTTGCGCTGAACCAGTTTGGCCTTGTGCAGCTGGGGTTCTCTGCTCTCTTTTGCCCTGTTTTGATCTCTGATTTTTGCAGCCTGTAACCAGCATAGGTACCAGTCTGATAACTCCTTTTATCTGCTTAAATTCCGCCTCCTTTTGTACAAAAAGACTGTGAGTGTTTTTATGTGTTTGTGTCATCATTTACAGTTTTCCTTTGCATGAGTGAAATAATCATCCTGTAGCCCTTCATTCAAATCTATTAATTGTGATCTTAGGAGAGAGTTCATTGGCTGTTTACAGTTGATTATACATTTACTTTTTCTTATTGGTTTGAGTTTGTCTCTTTTAAGTGTCAAAACAAGTGTTCATTTCGAAAGTCGTAAAGTGTTGTATTCTCTTCTACCCTTTCTGATTTCGAAAAAAGTAAACTTGTTTGTATTTGTCATTTAAAAGAAAATTCAAAGTTGTACAAAAATCTTTCTTTGTAGGCATCAATACTAAGAAAGCGGAAAACAAACACCTGCATTGTGCATTTGCATCTTGATAGTTTGCATGCTTGATTTAGGAAAAGTGCATTAGAATGTGCTGATTTCTCTTTGAGAAAAGATGGTGTCTTTCTTTTCCCTTTGTAGCTAGGATTTTCAAAGTTGAAAAGATATAAAGCTTGCTTATCATCTTTAGACTGCATTTAGGAATTGTAACATACATCTCGTGGTGATCCAGAAAGGCAAACTTCTAAGAAGATCAACTTAAAATAAACTGAATGAACTTAACAACGCTTTGCAACATAACGCACAACATAGAGGTCTAGGCTAGAGACGTGTTCCGGCGTCGTAAAGCCTGGTGACTGTCGATCTTGTTGAAGGTGGGTGATTCCTCCTGAGGGACGATAGCGCCAGTACGGATTGTGCTCCCACGTACCGTCGTGTATATATTGGGAGACCCCTATAGGCATAAAACCTTTATCCTTAGGAAACCGTGTCGGCCGCCCTACTGATCGCAATGCACTAAACACAACATTCAGGAAGATCGACCTCCCGTACCTTAAAAAGTATTCTGCGGTTTTGCGAAAAGTTTGGCACACCCTCTGCCTAGAACTCCAGAGCAGTTTCTTTTGGCCTTTTTCAGACTCTATAACAGAAAAAGTCCATCCGAGCATTTGTCACTTTGGGCTCGTTAAAACATCGAAGGAGACTAGAGTCATCTTTAGCTTTTTCTCGACTCTTTAAAAGTGAAAAAGCAAGTTGTGTCTAAAGCGTCTAAAAATTCATTTAGTTTGGAAACACACTTTCCCCTTTTGTATTTTGGTTGATCGAGTAATCCGCAATCGTGGAAGAAAGTCAATTGAAACCCCGTCGTTCGCGGAGGCTTACGAGTCAACCGTCTTTGTCTCTGGAATCGAAAATAGTACGGACAAAGCGAACTCGTTTAACCGGTTCAAAATCTCCTATAAAAGTTAGAACAAGTGTTCCGACAACATCTGAGATTCCGGTTACTCCAAACATTTCTGGAAACCCTACCTCTATAGAAGAAGTTCAACAGCCACAGAGGGACAGTGACACTGATCCTAGTCTGGGAGAAAATACTTGCGTTACTAAACCAGTTCCATCTGTAAACGGTTCAGAGAGTCTTGCTCCTCAAACAATTGTCGCTGTCGAATCAACCCCTTCTTCGGCACCAGAAATATTTTATGGACCTGACGGTCTTCCTCTTCCACCTGGTTTGATTGCGATAGAGGAAATTGTAGAAGATCCGCAAGCAAGTACTCTAACACATTTTGGAGTAGGGGTCACTCTATTTCCTTCTACATCAGAAGTTAGTCTATCACTAGTGGAAGTTCCTGTAGAATCGCTAGGCAATCTATTGGATAGACTCAAAATGTTTGAACAACCGTCAACATCTAGGACTGTGTTGAACGACACAGTGACAGCAAAGCTCCCTGCCTTCACCCCAACGATGTTTGCCGGCGTACCATCTGTCCCAACTAGCTCACAACCGCTAGAAGGAGTCCACCCAGGGACTATTTCAACAGTGTGGTCTGTTCCAGTTTGTTCCTCCGGAATAATATCTGGCAACTCTTATGTTGAGACTCAACAAATTGACCCCTATGTTGGTCAATTTGGGCCATCCAGTCCCCAAGGGCAAACAATCCCCTTGAGTTCCGGATTGCTACCGTATGGGGGGCAGTATGCCCTGTCATTACCCCCTCCGGGAGGATATCCATACGGGAGTTCTCAACAGTATTCAGGTTATACTGGAGTTACGACAAGTGGTTGGGTACCTATGCTACCCCAACAACTAAGAGTTGTGTATTCTATGCAACAATGTGTACCTATGTCGAACATCCCAACAACACCAGCTATTGTAACAGTGTCACAAGTTCAAACGATGCCTGTTGTATGTCAACCTCAGATTTCTCAGGTCGTAATGCAACAGCCCCTTGACCTTGTGGCTCAACCACAATCGCCAACTGGTGGGGCGACATAGGTCCAAACGGGTACAATTACCCCACACCTTGGTCCAACAGTTAGTATAGCGCAACAGAACATGGCTTCACAACCGTGGCTGGTGCAACACCAACAACCACAATTCCAGCAAGTGTACCAAGGTTCTGAGTAGCAGATCTTTGCGAACAGTGGACAACCGTACATTCAAAACGGTCAAAACCAACCGCTTTACAGTGGTCAAGTCCACCAACCGTATCAATCATACCAACATCAATTACATTATGCTGGTATGCAAAGACCAACTGTTCAGGCGATTCCATCATATCCTGGGTATGCTTCACCTAACCTGAATCAGCAGTTACCATTCGTGGCAACTTTAGAGTTACCCGATTTACACCGGTTAACGAACGATCCAATTGCTTATGCCCCTTGGTGGCCAGCGATTCCTCACAAACTTCCATCGGACATTCCTAAATTTAATGGAAATCCAGGCGAAGATCCATCGAATCACGTGATGACATTTCATCTGTGGTGTTCATCAAACACCCTGAACGATGATTCGATAAGGCTTCGCCTTTTTCAGAGGACGTTAACGGGTCCAGCGGCTAAATGGTATATTGAATTACCTAGAGCCTCGTTCGACAATTTCAGCTCCCTAGCCACGACTTTCTTAACCCATTTTCAATTACCGATAAGGTATGAAACGGGAACCGAAATATTAACCAACTTCAAACAGACAACGACCACTCATATATCCGATCATATACATGAGTGGCGTTGTCATCGTAGGATGGTAAAAACATACGTTCCCGATCAGCTATTAGCTGAATGGTTCATCAATTCGTTACTTCCTGCAATAACGGAAGATGTGGCCAAGGGGGGAGTCGTAACGGAGGAGCAAGTTATTGCCCGTGCACAATATCTAGACTTAGTTTATACTCAGTCTGGCACGCTCTACGACAAAATACCTGACGCCCCTAGACCGGAATTCTCAATTCCTCCTCCTCCTAAATCAAATAGTGACTCTCATGCCGGCGATGGTGTGATTGGCACGGCAAACACGAAATCGACAAAGGCTTCGTCTAAGAAAGCCCGTAAGACTTCAGATCAAAATGCAAAAGAAGAAATTCTTTCTTCGGAAGTAAATGCCGTATCAGCAGATAAAGGAAAAGAAACCAATCAACCAGGAAGCAAGAAGAAACAAAACAAAGGGAATAAGAAGAAACAAGGTGAGCCATCTCCTGGAAAAACTTCTTCAAACCCTCCTCGGAAAGGGAAACCAAAAAGTCCATGCGTGATATGTGACGAGGATCATTGGACAGCCGATTGTCCATACAAGGCTGAGCTTAAAAGATTCTTCAAGAGTTCACAAACCTCAGCTGTGTTAACTGATCCATTTCCCAATCCAGGTCAAAATCGGGTTGATAGTGGAAATGCTTCCCCGTCGCAAGTGCTAATGTTGTCGGTCTCCAAGCAACAAAATGATGCTTTGATTTCGACAAGGAACAAAGATTACGGGAATCCTCAGCTGTCGAACGACAAAGGTAAAGATCAACCAAGTAGTTCGACAACAACTTTGACAGAAGTTGTACCACCCATCATTCCTGAATTAAAAATAAAACCGCCAAAGGGAGTAGTACACAAGTCGACATTTAATCCTCGCGCCAGAGCGGCGCAGCATTATAACATAGTGGAAGATTTGGCCCAATCGCCATCCGCTATGTCGACTCTTGAAGTACTACAAAATTGTCCATCCCAAAGGCAGGCTTTGTTATCGGCTATTGGTGGGGTTGATCCCAAGGATTCCAATCTTGTATCCTTCGACCACAAAGGATACGATCCTCAGTTACCAGCTCAACTAGCTTTCCTTATTCAAGTGAAAGCCCTCAACAAAACTGTTCACCGAACAATTATTGATGAGGGGGCATCTACATGTATTATGTCAATGAGTTGCTGGAAAACTTTAGGATCTCCAACATTGTCGCGATCTTCGACGACATTAAAAGCGTTCGACGGAAGGACGTACACCCCGTACGGTATCCTAAATAACCTGAAGGTTGAACTAGAGGGAAAAACCGTAGAAATAGATGTTGAAGTCATCGATGGGAACCTTAACTACAACATCCTACTGGGAAGACCGTGGATATATGCCATGGTAGCTGTAGTGTCGACTTATTTTAGGAAGATCGCATTCCCTTTTCGAGGAGGGATTACGGTCGTCGACCAACAAAACTTCCTCCCTAATGGTTCACAAGTTACAGGAAGCATTCCCATGATCCATGGAAGCAACCATTCGCTTCAAGATATCGGAGTAGGCCTACTAAAAGACCCCACATTAATGGGAACTTTCGCACTTCCACCTCCAATCTATATAGGAGAAATAGCGTTGGTAGCAGCCTACAACATGATATCTTCCACGAAGATCTCAGAAGACGATATCAACATGGATCATGCAATGGTTTTGCCCCCAAGCCCAATAGAAATATTGTAGCAATCAATGTTTCGGGCATGGGAGGCGAACCCAAATCAACGCTCATCAAGCGTTTGGGTAGATAGGTCTAGAGAATATGGTACCCCATTAGATCCTTGGTCGAAAGTGCATGGGACTAACGAAGGAATCCTACAATCAATGTTGATTGAGGGGACACCATGGAATGACTGCCACCATCGTTCCCTTCTTCCAGATTATGAAGAAGATACTCAACATGACCTTTATCACCCTTCAGTTTTTGAATTCCTATCAAATACTGTAAATACGGTGGATTCCGAGCGAAACTTATCCAATATTGAAGAGACTATAGCCATAAATATCTCGACTAAAACAAATGTTGTAGAGAATATTTATGTCAGCAAGGGATGTTCTCCTTCAGAACTGGAAATATATAGCGCTCTTTTTCGCGAGTTCAAAATGTCTTTGCTTGGTCATATGATGAAATTCCAGGCATTGACTCGAGTATAGTTGAACACGAAATTAAGATGTATCCTGATGTCAAACCAGTAAGACAATGGCTTCGGCAGGTGCACCCCAAGAAAGCCGCTGCCATTAAAGCAGAAGTTGAAAAACTTCTCCATGCTGGTTTTATCTACCCGGTTCCTTTAACCGATTGGGTATCAAATATTGTCCCTGTTATGAAGAAACAAGGGACAATTAGAGTGTGTGTCGATTATAGGGATGTAAACCAAGCTTGTCCAAAAGAAAACTACCCTACACCCTTCATCGACCAGATAATTGATGAATGCGCCGTATGTGAAATCTTTTCATTCATGGATGGATTTTCCGGGTATAATCAAATAAATATCTACCCGCAGGACCAGTCAAAGACTGCATTCATTTGTCCATGGGGCACATTCGCTTATCGAAAATTACCCTTTGGTTTAAAGAACGCAGGGGCGACATTTCAGAGGGCAATGAATTATGCCTTCCATGACATCAAGAACATCGTTCAACCATACCTCGATGATCTTCCGGCTCATTCGCGAAAGCGGACTGATCATCCGCAGCATTTAAGAGCGATATTTCTACGTTGCCGACACTACAAGATAAGACTCAATCCACACAAATGTGTATTTTGCGTCGGTTCTGGTCGTTTACTCGGCTTTGTAGTCTCTAAGGATGGGATTCGTCTCGACCCTTGAAAGGTTCAGGCAATAATTAATTTGCCTCCACCTTCAAATTTGCTTCAGATTTAGAAACTCCAAGGGAAAGCAAACTTTCTGATGAGGTTCATTCCAAATTACGCAGAACTTGCTAAAGGTTATACTCATCTTTTGAAAAAGGATGAACCTTTTGTCTGGGATCAGGTGGCGCAAGCTTCCTTTGATGCTCTGAAAGATTCTCTAGTAAAAGCATCATTAATGTATGCCCCGGACTATCAAAGAGATTTTAACCTGTATCTGGCTACAGTAGATACGACCATTGCGATGGTTTTAGTTCAAGAGGTCGATGGAATTGAACATCCTATATATTATTTAAGTAAAAACTTGAATGATACAGAAAGCAAATATTCTTATGTTGAAAAACTAGCGCTTGCAGCTGTTCAAGCGATTCAAAGATTTCGACATTATGTCCTCTTTCGGAAAACTACCATTTTATCAGATTGCAAACCCATGACTTACATATTATCGCGACAGTTGCTGGGGGGCAAATATTCAAAATGGATAGCGATCCTTCAAGAGTTTGATCTGGAATTTGTAAAATCCAAATCAAAGAAAGCTCTAGTTTTCACAGAATTATTGTGCGATCTCCCATCGTCGTCCAACGATGAAACATCCGAAGAATCAATCGTGGACGAGAATTTGTTTCTGATATCTGCAAGCAACGAATGGTATGGAGATATAATAATTTATCTCCAAACCCAGAAATTCAGGCCTGACACCTCACACTCTGAACGAAAACGTATACGATACCAAGCAAAAGACTACATGATCGTCGGTGATACACTTTACCATCGTGGTATCGATACAGTTCTGAGGAGGTGCCTAACCCATGAGGAGGCCGAAAAAGCCCTGAATGAGTGTCATTCAGGCGCGTGTGGAGGGCATCAATCTGGATATGCAACAGCACAGAAAATCTTACGAGCAGGATACTTCTGGCCAACCATGTTCAAAGATTGCATAACCGCAGTCAGAAGTTGCCATGCTTGTCAAATTTTTGATAGCAAAACCAGAAGACCACCCGCACCTTTATAGCCAATAGTTGTTGTTGGGCCTTTCGCCAAATGGGGCATCAATTTCATGACATGTAACCCCACCTCGACCGGGGGGCATGGGTATATTATAGTCGCCGTTGACTACTTTACCAAATGGGCCGAGGCGATGCCTACATTAGATAACATTGGTGAAACAGCTGACCTTTTCTTTTTCAATCATGTAGTCGCCAGGTTCGGCGTACCACAGGCTATAGTTACAGATCATGGGTTGCATTTTCGCAATCACATGATGGTTGAATTAGCTGCCAAGCTAGGGCTATCTCACGACAGCTCTACCCCGTATTATCCGCAAGCCAACGGACAAGTTGAAGCAATCAACAAGGTCCTGAAGCGTATGTTGCAAAGGATGATCGGGGTTCACAAAATAAGGTGGCACCTAATCCTGTACTCAGCCTTGTGGGCTTACCGAACATCGGTAAGGAATGCGACCAGGTTCACACCTTTCCAACTGGTGTATGGCCTAGAAGCAGTCTTGCCAATCCAGTGTGAAATTTCATCGCTTAAACTCGCAATTGATCTCCTCCCCGGAACTTCAGAAGAAGAGACCCGTTTCTTGGAATTAATCCAATTGGATGAAACCCGTCGTGACGCCGCTTTGGCTAACGAAGCCCATAAGAAACGAGTCAAGGCGTAGTTCGACAAAAATGTCAAACCCCGTGTCTTCTCAGAAGGTGACTTGGTCTTGCTTTATGACCAAGAATCCGATAAATTGGGAGCAGGTAGATTTAATTCTTTATGGATGGGCCCCTATATTGTTAAACGAGTGTTAGCAAAAGGAGCCTACGAGTTAATGGATTATGACGGAATTCCACTAGCGCAACGCCGTAATGGGTTGTACCTCAAGCGTTACTATGCTTAAATAGTAACCTGTATGCTTTTGTTGTATTTTGTTTTCGCTAAAGTGTTTGTTTTGGTCAAGTAATCCACCTTTTTACATTTATTGCAGATGTCAAACCTTCTAGAGACATGTGTTGGATATGCCGACGGAGCGAGTCGTAGTTCGCGGAACCTGTCCTCCACAGCCTGGGCCATTTTTTATCCAAGCGGCGAGTTAGTAAGTTTTAGAGGTGTATGTATTGGGCAATCAATGAATAACATCACTGAGTATAGCGCGTTGATAGAGCTACTCTCTGATGCCATCACCCATGGTATACGTCGACTAATCGGCAGGCTAGACTCACAACTCGTGATACTACAACTCAATGGTATATATTCCGTCCGCAATCCAGCTATTTATCATATGTTTCTAAGGGTTAAGATTTTGGAAAGACAGTTTGATTTAATTCAATACCAGCATATTTCCAGAAACTTAAACACATTAACCGACTCATTAGCAAACTATGTGTTAGATAGACATTTGCGACATTTATAAAAAGAGACACATCATTAATGTTGTACATATGGATCACATAACTCAACCGAAATAAACCCCGAAAATCAAAATATATATATATATATATAAGTTGTTTATCGTTTACATATAATGTTCTGTAACCAAGACAAAATTGGTCCCATGACCCAAAAACTCAAAAATGCTAGGGGGCACCCTAGCCTAGTGATGCTCATGATAGCACGTCACGACCTATGCAATCATGCGCAAGAGATGAGTCCATCGTCTAGGCACACCAATAGTATGCCGCTGCAACTGTAAAGGTAACTCATCAATCCTCACATCGGGAATGCTGAGAGTAAGGCTCTCAACCTGCTCCTGCACAGCCGTAAGGGTCTCGGTCACGTCAAGGTCGCGGAGAATAACCCTCCCAGCAGTCTCCCCTGCTGGGGCAGCAACTGGCGCTCTCGGGCGAACTGCTGGACGAACAGGACCAACATCTGCATGCACACATGAGTTCGATTAAAGTTTTGATAGAATAAAGCACAAGGACATTATAAATAAGAACAATAAACAGTAATATGGTCGAAGATTTTACCAATAGTGCCCCATTGTTCGCCATCTGGCAGTACCAAGTCCGGATCACCTCGGAAATCCATACCAACATATGGATACTCGGAATAAACCATCTCCTGACGCTCGAACCACCTGAAGAAGGTATCAGTGAAAGAAATCTGAAATTGACCAGCATGCCTAGACATGTGATCAACCCATCTCTGCATGCATGGCTCGGTAGGAGAAGGCAAGTCGAGTGCGATATACTGAGGCTGCATCAGTGGTATTTTCTCCAAGGCAAAGGCAGTCAGAATAGAACCAAATCCAAAGTTCTTCAGCTTCCCGTCCTTTACCTTGTTCAACTGGCTTTTCATCTGAAGAAGTACTGCATCACACCAGTTGAATATTTTCGGTTGGAGACACTCCAAGGCGTGCTGCACATAAGATCTGTTGGCAACATGAAGAGATGCGCTACCGGCCATCCTACCGATAGTATACAGAATGGACCTGAGAGACCTGTCAATAATCTCACGGATAACAACCTTGCCGTCTCTACTCGGCTGGGATCCTTCCCTGCAATACTGGCGGACATAATCTCTCACGGAGTCATTCCCTCGGGCCGAACCTGACAAAGAAATGGGGGCACCCCGCCTCGACAAACCAGTCAGGAAGTAAATGTCTACCACGGTCAAAGGGATGGATTTGCTCCTGATCTGAAATACTTGGTTGATAGGATCCTAAGCATCAAGCAAATACTGCAGTAAGGAGATCTGTGCTCTCATACTAGAGATACGGAAGAACTTCAGCAGGCCACAGTTCCGCAGCGCGTTCACCGTGACAAGGTCATGGAGGGCAATCATGTCCTCTTCTTCATGTTCTTACTCTCGCCATGTAAGGGTCATTTTGCTCAAAAGTCCCTGCAAAACAAACAAGAGAAAGAGTAAGATCCTGGATTTGATGAGAAACTGGCAAAAATTTCATCAAAAACTGTGCAACATAACTGTTTTTCTATGCTCAACACAACTGGCTAGTGTCCCACCTGCGTTGAAGGTCAAACTGCTTTCATGCAGCTTGACATTCAACACAGGTTTCGAATGGACTGCCTGCGCTGATGGCAGAGCGCCCTAACAAAACCCCAGGGGCTCAGGAGAACAGGAAAACAGGCACAGAATGGAAAAAGGAAACCATGAAAAGAAAGAGCTAGGGTTTAGCTCCTACCTGGTCCAGACAACGCCGAAAATCGTCCGCAGAATCTCCCGGAATCAGCTGATGAAAATCAAGGGGGAAGAGGCACCTCCAAAGCTCCAACAAACCAAGTTCAAATGAAATGGTAAAATGAGAGGTAAAAACACCTTTTAATGGCTTTTTACGTAGTTCAAAGCAACATATTAGGGTTCTAATCTCATTTTCAAGAAAATGTTATTCATTTCTAACTAGTTTGATGCAGCAATTGAGGATACAGTACTATCTTTGAAAAGGGCAAAGCTAATTATGGTAAAAATAAAAAATTTGACCATATGATATCGAGCAGTTTTAGCACACAGTTCATGCTCGTTAAAAAATAAACGCAAGATCCGAGCAGTTTTAGCACATAGTTCATGCTCGTTAAAAAATAAACATAAGACCGAGCAAATGTTTCCACCCGCGTTTAAGCTTGTTAAAAAATGAACTACCCGGTAAATAACCACAGTGAATGTAATATCATCAGCCATCAAAGCCTTGGTCATGTTTGCACCATCACCTCCACTTTCCATTTGGCCGATCGTTCACCTCCATATGATTGTTTACCCATTTTGAGGAACAGCTGCGAAGAGTGATTTCACCTAGCCATCCTTGTGACACTGCCGTGATTGGAAAATTCCAACCTGTACCTGGAATCAGCTGCTAACCCTGTTTATCACTCGTTCCTTAAAAGACGAGTCTTCTTTAAGCTCTTTTCAACTGACTCGTAAAATATGAAAATATTTCCGAGTCCTTGGCCTTCCAGCTCGTTAAAGGGACAGGAAGAGCTATCCCTCCTCTAGATTTTAATCTTTTTGGACCTGAGGGATTATTGCACAGAAAGATCGAGCGCTTGTTTTATTCGGCTCGTTAAAACTATCGAAACCTCATCCCTTCTGTATTGTTTTATACTTTTTCGAACTTAAGGGATTAGATGACGAAAAAGGACCTTTGGAGTTAACTTTATGTACCTTTTCAGACTCTCTAAAAATGAAAAGGACCAAGTTATCCTTGTCATTAGACTCGTTAAAATCGTTAAATAGCGACAAACTTGTCTTTAGACGAGAACGAGTTTCACTATCGCTAGGCTCGTTAAAACATAGCGATGGGCTTGCCCGAAGGGCAGGTTATAGAACAAGCATATGTTATCCTCCTCAAGCTTGACAAAAATAAATAGGTACTGGTCAGCAATGACTGGGGAAAAATTGGGAGAAACTAAAGAAAACTCTGATGGTAGCAAGTCACTCTTGAACATGACACTTTTCCTCCGTACCACAATCGGGTTGGGTTGTTTCATTCACCGGTCACATCCATGGTCTCGCCATACCATCCATATTTGGGGTAATGCTACCGATCCATCGCATTAGTGTCGCCACATGTTCAAGAGAAGTCGTTCAGAAAAGTCAACCGTGTCCCATCCACTGCCATACATTATCCTTCATCCTTTCATGACCGCCACCCTGAATCATATGTCACAGATCGTTTTCACCTCCATCAAAATCATTAGCTCCATTCTGTGTCACTGATGTGGGATTCATTAAGGCCCTCCTTTGACGGATCGCTTCTTGTCGACATCAGCTCATTATCCAAGAAGTTGATCTAGGAACACCCCCTTCAGTACTTTGAAGCTTGCATGCCTCAATGGCAAGTTTCAAACTTTCGGTGACAGGTACACATCAATGACCTTCGACCGAAAGATTTTGCATGGTGTTTGACGCCAAGTCCTTTATTCACACCACGTGAATTGTACTGCAGTACCTTGAGGGTCATTATCATTATCGGTGATTCCTCTCGCGCTTGTTAACGGTTTACCTCATTGACCGGTAATCAAGCGATGTCTTTCCATGTTCGACTTCAGAACATTTCTCACATGGATCGACTTGTAATTAGAGTGAAGATCGAACGAGTTTGAAGACCCCGGATCTAGTTTCATCCATCCGGGCTGCGATATATATTCAGGAAAGATAAAGACATTTGACATGTACATCATTGCAGTAGATGATCATCCTACTCAAAGGATGATAATTTCATCAAAATTATCAGTCTACCATCAGACGATTGTCTGTGCTATGTACAGAAAATGAATTTATAAACCTGAGCATGGGAATGCCCGCCTCAGCTAGATCATGAAAGCAGTATGAAAAATAATGTATTGTATTGTATCTTATTACAGGTCTCCTCCCAGCATTGGATGAACTTCGGACCCTCCTGGATAAAGCATTTCACCCGATAAACGGCCTCATACTTTAGGGGGCAACTGTTATAGACATTTTTGTGCCTTACAGCATTGAGCATGAAATTTCCATAATCTAAGGGATCCAAAGTCCCTAAACATGTTGTTCCTACCCCTAGAGGAACAAGGCTAACAAACCACAACAATTCACAGAAGTTCTCCACCAGAAACTGCTCAAAAACAAGTCAATTCAGGATCATTTCAGTGGCTACACTAGCTGTTTGCGCTGAATGTCAAAGCCAACACTGGCTACCTGCGCTGAATGTCAAAGGGAACACTGGCTACCTGCGCTGAGCGAGAATGGACATGTGGCAAGTTCATTTCTCAAGGTGTCAAAACCCAAGAAGCTTCCAAAATGACACTTGCCTCAGAGAATTCGACTGGTGATGAGTAAGAGGTTCCAAATCTCCAAGTGGAAGCAAGAACCTCCAAGTGGAATCAAGAACTGACAGAGGGAGAGGACACTAGTCAGATCTCAAACTGACTCATCCTCTCTCCAAACATCTATATATGGATCTCTCCTCCATGAGATCTAGAGGCTGGAATTTTGTTATTGCAAAGAATTGCTGTTGGTTTGAGACTAGAATCATTGGGTGCTTAATGCTTTGAAGGGGGTGAAGATAGGAATTCCATTTGCTGGGAAGGAGATGCTAGATTGGAGCCCTCTGGGTTGTATCTCTTCCTGAACCTTGTTATTCATCAATAAAGCTATCTTGGTTTCTCCTATATGCTGATGTATTCTTGATGTATGATTGCATTAGTATGTTTAGTTCATTTCTAATCCTGAACTAGTTATGAATGTGAATATCTGTCTTTGTATAGTGTTCTCCTCTTGTCGCAAGTAGCTGTTCTCTTGTGATCTTGCAGGAATCTGTTGAAGCTGGGCTAGCGAGAAGGCAAGTAGCTGTTCTCTTGTGATCTCGTATGAACCCGCTGAAGCTGGGCAAACAAGAAGGCAAGTAGCTGTGAACACCCAAAGAGAAGAGAGACCGGATTGAGGGACAAACGGAAGACACCGGTTAGTCGATCTATCTCTCTTCATTCTTAATTCATAAAGGAAGAAATATTAGAATAGCTGTCTCTGTTTGTTGCTAAGGCACTGTCACACCTTAGGTGGATAGGATCGTCCTGCATAGGCATTTTTCCCCACAACAGTAATGACTCTATAAATACTTCCTTCATGAACTCTAATAACCCTGGGTTTATCAATGCTAGATTCTTTTCGCCAAACAAATACTTTTCGATCAAAAAAAGAAATTCTTTCCCCTTTATCTTCTAAACAAGAAATAGAAACAAAATCCTTTTTCAAACCTAGAACATATAGAACATTGTTGATATGCAAATTTGATCCATTACCTAGATTCAATGATGTTGATAGTGTATGAAGTTGTTTACTTTCACCTGTCATGTGTCTTGATGCTCCACTGTCAATGATCCATGCATCTCCATTAGTAAGAGAACCTGTAAGATAATCCAAGAACCCTTGAATTTTGAGCTTGTTGAACAAGTAGTAGATGACCTTCTTGATCCAACATCCAACACTATTTATACCCATTCTTATGTAGTTCATCATAGAGGGACAATCAATGCCAACAAAGTGATCTTTGACTCTTCTTGACCTTAGCTCTAATACCATGTTGGAGAAATCAAAGTAGTTGTATTAGGGTTTGATTCTCCTTTCCTAATAATTACTTTTGAGTGTGTTGGATTCTTTTACTTCTTTATTCTCATATCTTTGATCAATCAATTACCATATTATGTGTGTATGAAGATCAAAAAACAAGAGACATAAGATATAGGGACTACACTAGGGAAAACCCCCCTGTGAGGGGAAAACCCAGTCAAGATAATTTTTGCTTCCAATAGTATTCTTTGGGACTCTTCACCCTAGACAAAGATCACACATTCCCTCCACACCAAGTTATCGTCTTAGATATTTGACCCCTTCCAGCAACTTGGACTAGGCAACATCTTCCGGTAAGGGGAAGCTTCCTGCAATAGCAAAACATGGAAGACATTGATCTCCCAAACTAGGGCACGAAATAAAGACGGAGAGACACGAAAAGTTTGATTTTATTCTTCTGCTTAGACTTCCAAAAACTCATACTTCCTTTGGCTTCTCGACAAAAATCTTCGCACTTCTCGAGCTACTCCTTATATATTGAACTAGCATGAGATTTGATGCTTCAAATGACTTCAACTAGATTGTATTTATATGCCTCTTGTGGGTCAAATTAGGGTCCTTAGGGTGACTTGATCTCTTCTAGGCTGAATTGATGTGGTGGATACATAAATCATATGTGACTCAATACTAAATCTTTTTACATGATTCAAAATCCCAAGAAGGGTCTCTTTGAATGTACAATGACTATATAGACTCAATATTAATCCTAGGAGTCCACAATGGTGATTTTGACTAATATAATGATGACCCAAAGCATGAAGCACGTGCTTATTATAAGTCATTGTTACAATAATAAGAATTATTTTCTTTATTCTTTTGACAAGTACATTTCATGATGACTCAAGTATATTAATGAATACTGAACATAGTTACATTTTCCAACAGAACCCACACTCTTAATTTAAATACAACAACTTCAATTTGTTTCTCATTATGAACCAATTTTAGTTATGAGTCTCAATTTTCGACACATGGTTATTAAACCTATATTTGTATAATGGCTTTCCCTAGTGAAAGTGATTCCTAACATAATTACAGATGTCAACAATACTTGATTGTTCCAAATTGATTATCTTACAGAGAACTTTCAGAAAACATTTAGATCATGTCACTGATTATAGTCAAAGATTCCATATAATTTCATCCTCCATAATAAAAAAATTGTTCTAATAAATAAAATAAAACAACATTACAAAATACTTATCTATTAAAACTTAGACTGTAAGGCAATCCAGCTGCGAGAAAGACCACTCCTCCTAACCAATGAGATTGGTCCTCAAAATCAAATCCCCCCCCAAACCCTTTTCATTTCTAGAACAATATATGGACAGTGACCTAGTAAGGTCAGTTGTCTTGCATCAAGACCACCTAGTCAAGCCAAGAATTTACAAACTCTCATGTCTGCCTCAGGGCTTCCACTGGTTCTTGGTCCAGCTCAAGAACACTGTAAATGGCAATGTCCCGCCTTCCTTCAATAGAATCCTATTGTAGATTCACTATATTTTTTCTTCATCCTCCCACTTGGACCTTCTCTAACTAGGCACCAAGTAGGTTGCCTCAGATTTTCTCTCCTCTCACCCTCTTGGCCAACTTGTCCCAACTAAGATTATTTATCTCTAAGGAGAGGAATAATTGTCTCTTACTATGTGCTAAATGAAAATTTTCATCTAGGGTATTTTCTCATGAATTCGAAGACTTATTATAAGTTTTATTTTACATTAAAATTTAAAATTGAAATAAACTTAACATATTTAAAATCCACTTAGACTTTCCACATAGGCCACGATTTACGAAATCTTTGTGGTAACAGTAAATTAAATATTCAATTTTCACCAAGGGATGTTACATCTACTTTATATAGAGAAAAATAAAGAAATTAAAATTAAACTTTTTCTTATATTTTAAAATATTTCAATAGAAATGTTGACTAAAATTTTTTAATGTGAAACATATATAAAAAGAGAAAAATTGAGAAAATCCTTAATATTTTAGAAAATATTAATAATAAAAATAATTAAATATATGGGAAATATATAAGAGAATATGTTTTAAGATTTTATTGTGAAAAATATGAATTATAAATAAAATATTAACTTTGGATAGATCTATATTTAAGATAAATGTATACTAGTTTTAACAATATAATTAATAAAAAAATATTTTTTAATAAATTTAAATATATATTTCAATATAATTGTGTACATTATTATAATAATATAAAAAGATACCTAAACGATACAAATAGATCTTTGTTTTCCAAAAATATGGAAAATGAATAACAACAACTTCCACTTGAAAATCCAAATCTCTAGGTTGAAAAACCCCCTTATTTTGAAATACCCACACATCAATAAAGCGCTGGATATTCTATGTTTTCGGAAGCTATGGAAAGTGAATAACAACATCCACCGTATAATCCAAACCCTTATTTTGAAATAACCCTCAAAAGAGAGTTGTGCATTAAGGACCAACGGAACTTTGAACTTGTGGTACATGGGAACTTTCGTGAAGAATGTTAAATTTCCAATTATTTGTATTAAATGTTTTTTAATAATTATGGATGATAAATGTGTTATTTTACTAAGTTTGTAGATATGGAAAAAGAAATGATAAGTGTTCAAGATAATTTCTATTTTAAAATTATGTTGGTTTTTTTTAATTGATTTATAAATTTTAAAACTGTTATGAATTATTTTTCAATATTATTTAATATAAATATTTAAATGAAGATCTTAATCTAATAAATAAACGAGAGTTATAAATGATGACATAAGGTTAAATTATAAATAATAAATATAAGGATAAATGGATCTTTTCATTAATAAAAAAAATTATATATAGTTTGAATTTTTAAAAAGACTAAAATTTATGAAATACATGAGAATAAAATTTTATCTAGACATTTGGAGAATAGCTATTTTAATGATAACAACATAGAAAATTCCTTGGAGAATCAAGATTTTGGGGAGAAAGCCTCAAACAATTCCATGAATTTTCTTGAGTTAACTAGTTGTTCAACATCTTCTAAGATATGTGCCTTATTACTCTTGCAACTTCATTTTTTGGTTTCTTTCTCATTTCTAGAGAGCACCTTGAAATCCATCATTTGAAGCCCAAGACCAAACTATGAGGAACTCTAGTCAGATTGATTGCTCCAATGATAAACCTTATACAATATCATGGCCTCACGATCTGGAATGTCCTTCACATATTTTACATTCCATTTTGTTGCAAGGGCATACAATATTGGTTCATCTAGATCCATATCTTTTAGAAAGTCTTCCACTTTGGCTTCTTTCGAAGGAGACCTAATCATTTGATGAGGTAATGGATTTTGTTGAGGCTCTTCAAGAGACTTTTTCATGGTGTGTATAGGGTTATGGGATTCACCTTATGTTGATTGAATGCTTTATTGAATGTTGGCTTGTTCTGGAACATCCAATAGAGAGGAGAGAGACTTGATCATATTTTCGGGTGTAAAGGTCGAGTCAATATTTGAGGTACCCTAGGGACTCAAATTTCTTATTCTTTGGTAGACTTTTCTAATATCAAATAGATATTTTTGGGAAGGATTTTCTTCGAATGGTTCCTTGGTATTCATCAAATGGTACCTAAAAAGATGCCCATATTCATGATAGTGTATGCATCTAAAGGGGGCTTTTTTGTAATCTAGAGAGTCCCTCCAAACATTTTTCTGATAATAAATATCGATGATGTTTGGATGAGGGTAGGAGACATTCATGTAAAAATATATCCATGCTTGTGAAGTGTACCTCCATCTCTTGGAAACCTCCAATACTTCGACAAATTTGGCAATGGAATTGCTAATAACTTCAAGGGTTTCCTCTCCCCAATGTTCCTTGAGTAGAGAAAAAAATATTTTCATTAGGGATGCAAGGAAATCCTCCTTCTCTGGATTATACTACTACTTCAAAAATCACATGAACAAAACTCCATTGTAAAAAAGATACGACCCTCCTTCGAAAACCCACAATTTGTCTTCGGGGCTAGAGAAAATGATTGTAAAAAAACCATAAGTCACTAACTCTAATTCTATTTGACCCTGGTGGTTTCATTTATTTTAGATCCACCCAATTAGTCCTTTTTAGAGGGCCATAATCTATTAAATATGCAGATCAAAGTGTGGTCCTCCATATATTGGATATATCATCCTCTTTTACTAGATTTAACCTTGTATTTTGGAGCTTGCATTGTTTTCAGTATGCAATGCCATATATTTCTAGCTTTCCATGGTGCACCTAGTGGAGGGCTTGCTGCAACACCATAAACCCCACTTCATCTAGTTTCTCTATGAAAGGTATGTGGAAGATGAAGAGATGGATGGGGAATAATAGTATATCCAGATTCATTATGAACTCCCAAAACAATCTTGCTAAAGGAGTGGGCAGAGCCCCCTATGACAAATTCAAGCATAAAGACACATGAACACACTAGGAACCTACAACTTACAAGAAATTTTTGCAATGAAATTATTCAGTAGTAAAATCAATTAAGTACACAAATATTTGAACCGAAATATCAATTATTTTATTATTTCATCAATAAAAGAATCATGGGGCTCACATACTAGGGACCATGGCACTCGATCACTAGTAAAACTACTATACATAGTATAGAAAAACAAAGCTTGTGATACGCTTCTTTGGAATTGTTGTTTGCCAAAAAAGATAAGAAAAAACACACACAACTTACTTGTTGATACAACTATCATATATTTGTCATATATTGTTGCTCACAGCAAGTCAGATCAGTCAGACTTATTATATGTATCAGCTCCAAATTCTCAGTAATACACAGTGATATTTTTCCTTCAACACCATTGTATAATCTACCCTCATACACTAATGTCCAGAACTCATTTTCTAGATATAATTTAAAGATTGTAGTCAAAAACCATCTACACTTAATAATAGAGACCTGTTTCTTCCCTCATTGTCCTTCGCTTAACCCTAAGGTTATTCATACCTATGGAAAAAAATTTATAAGGCATTTCGGCCCCCAAGAAGCTATCTTGAGCCTCCTTAGTTGGTCTCCGACCTCCTCAAATGGCTTGAAACACTCTTGCATTTAGATATGAGGCCTTTCAACCCTTTCCATACATTACATAGATTTTTCACCCCACGCCATAATGTAAACTAGGGCTTCAACCCTCTCTAACACAAAGACATCACTCAACCTAGACAGCAAACAATTTCCAATACTTCTCCTTCTAGCATAGACCCATATGATCTATATACTAGACATAGAGGATACTAGACCTACTTCAAAATACACATTTCTTCTTGCTTTAAATCTGTGACCTCTTCCTCCTGGCCTTTTGTCACATAAGAAAGGTTTTCTATTTAGGTTATGTTCACACTAATAGAACCCCTATAGTTTTCCCTCGATGCTTCCTTAGCATTTTTGTTCACACTTGCTAATACAATTGGCCTCCTTCAAAGGCTATAACAACATGGACGAATCTTCTGCATTGACCCAGATCAAGATCTAAATCAATCGCGTCCTTAATCTTCAACTCTCAAAGATCTTCACTATCTTGTTCCTCCTCTAACCTTTTGACTCAACCTCATAAAATATATTATAACCTTTCTATATTTTTCTTCGAAGAGAAGATCTCAACCTCTCTGAGCAGAACTTGACTCTAGGGCACCCTTAGTACAAGAGATGTCACATCTCTCTTGCGCAAAATTAACCTCTTCCTAGGCTCTCCTCTATCTATGATTCCTCTTTAGTCACTTACGAATCCTCAAGAGCTTTGGTTTTCACCTCTCAACCTTTTACAAAAAAATATATTTTCTTTTTGGTCCTAATCCCACATCCTTAGGTACAAAACCCATCTTTCGCTAAATTTACCAACAAATGACTCTTGGTGGGTATCCTTCTTGGAAATACCTTTCGAGCTACCCAAAATCAAACACTCGCTCTTAATGAAGAAGGTATTTCCTTCATATTTCTATCTCCATGAATTTCCTTGCATACCCATGATCTTCCTCACTGAGACATGAATTTCCTTGCATAGTCATACATGTCCTTGCATATTCCATGTTTTTTTTTTACTAGGCCTAACTTTGACTTGCATGGTGCATGAATTTCCTTGCATGCAACATGACCTTTCCTTGGACAACGATGAATTTTCTTGAATGTTCCATGACTAACCTTGCATAGGTTGAAAACTTTATATCTCATTAGAACCTGAAGATTCATACTTCCATAGGGAATCTCCCAATCATTCACACTCTACCTCTAAATCTAGACTCCATCTAAGCTTACATAACCTCCACTAGCTCACTCTACTTCCTACGCACACTCTAGTCCATGTGCTCTTCAAAGTAGGTCCGATATAATAAGCTCGGATACAATTTTAATTTTCCTTAGGCCCTAGATATGGTCTAAGGCTAATAATGCACACAAACACACTAGGAATCCATATCTTACAAGCACTTTGAATAACATAAATGTTGAACAATGAAATCAATTATGTACAGAGATATTTGAGCCCAAAGAACCATTATTTTATTATTCCATCAATTAAAGAATCATGTGGCTCCCATACTAGGGATCATGGCCCTCAATCACTAGTACATATAGTATAAATAATATACAAAACTAGAGCTTGTGATCTACTTCCTTAGATCTGAATTTTACAAAAAAAACAAGAAAAAATACACATGACTTACTTGTTGATACAACCATTTGAGCACCAGCCCTTTTTATCCTCATTTTCCCTTGACATATGATTTTTCTTCTCCATCAACATAGTGATCTCACTCATTTCACATCTTTGTAGTACACAGTTGCTCACAACAAGTCAAATCCTTCAGACTTGTTTTATGTATTATCAAAACCGTTGTATAATGTCCCATTCATACACTGTTTTCCAAATCTCCTTTTATGGATAGACTTCAAATATATCACTCAACTACCATCTATACTAAAGAACATATCACCTTTCTTGTTTCATTGGCATTCACTTAGCCCTAAGGCTACTTGGACCTATACTAAAATATTTATGAGGCCTTTTAGGCTCAAGCAACTACATACAACCTCCATAGTTGGTTTGTGGCCCTCTTGTGCATTTATATCAAAGGCCTTTTACCCCTTTCCAAACATTACAAAAGCCTTATGTCCCGCTGTGTAATAGCAACTAGGGATTCAACCCTCTCTAGCACAAACAGAGAACTCAACCTAGACAATAGACAACTAGTCCACTACTCCTTCTAGCAGAGACCCACACAATCAGCATACTAGACTTGGAGACTACTCGACCTCCTTCAAAAGATAAAATTTATCCTCCCTTAGATGTGTGGCCTCATTTTCTTGGCTTGTTCTCACACAAGAATGGTTTTATATTTACATTGTTCATAATCATAGAAACCCTCTAGTTTTCCCTTGGTCCTTCCTAATAGAAAACGATTCACAGTGGTTGAGTCACTCAAACTCCTTCAAAGGTTTTAACATCGTGGACGAATCTCTTCATTGGCCTAGATCAGGCCCTAAATAAAACTCTATGTTTCTCTTCAGCCCTTCAAGATCTCAGCTACCTCGCTGCTCCTATAACATTTTACTTGGACTCATAGAATAGATGATAACCTTGTTGCAGTCTTCTTCCAAGAGAAAATCCCGGCCTTCATCAGCATAGCTTGGCCATCCTAGGGCACCCTTAGCACAGCAGAAGACACATCTCTTGGCACACTATGAGCCTCTTCCTCAGATCTCCATTTTTCCATTCGCTTGGGTCACTTCAGAAACATCTAGGCTTAGGTTTTTCACTTCTCAACACTTTGCAATAAATAATTCTTTTCTTTTAGGTCCTAAAACCACACCCTTGCATCCAAAACTACTCTTTGGGTAAATTTCTCAACTAACCATTTTTTATTGGTATCCTTCTCAAAAATACCTTTCATGTGATTAATATTTTTCTAAAAAAAAATTGATAAAAAGATGTACATCGAACAAAATAAAAAATTAACATAGTTTATACATTAATTTGTAAATATGGCTAATAGTTCCTCACATATAATAGGGGAATTCCTAATGAGTTTATGATTTTGAGCACAATGTAAAAAATGAAGGCTTTCTTATATGTAAAAGTTATCAAATTATATTTATTTTTAGAATTTTATAAATATATAATATTTATTGAATTTTATTATACTATGTTAGAAATTTGTCTTTCTTGTGTAAAACTAATATTTATTTTACACTTGTAAATATGAAATACTTATGTTATTAATTAGATTGATGCAACAAAAAAGTTTCACTTCTTCCAACCTAAAAAATAAAGATGATTAAATCTATTGTTTGAAAAGATTTTTATACGCATTAACAATTTTATGTAGTTTAATTATCTTTTTCTATTTTTTATAGATATTTATAGCCTATTTATTATGATTTTAATTTCTTATCTCAAATTTTAAGTTTTGCACATATATAATTTTCACTTAATATGACATATTATTTACAATCTCATGACATTTCCATTGTAATTTTAAAAGCTTATTTTAAATTCTGAAAAATTAGTCAAAATTTCAATCTGACTTCTTTTTATTCATTAATATCCTATTGCAAAATTCAGATTTGTAATTTCTTTTTATATTGATTTTTTATACCAAATTTACTCTCTTTTAATGCTTTAGAAGTGTTAACATTAAAACTTCAAGTTAAAAAACATAAATTTGATGCTCATGAATTTTATTTATTCCATTATATTAATCTATTATTTATATATATATATATATATATTTCTGATTTACATAACAATTACAAAATTAATTTATATACAATTTCATTTTATATTCATTCAACGTAGTTAAACATATTCTTAAACTATATCATTCCCACTGATATGCATCATTATTTATCAAGTAATAAAATATATTAGTTGAGATACAATAATGTAGTTAATTCTAAAATAAGTTTTGAAATGTTTTAATACTATATTATTTTGATTTTCTTTTACATATAAATTTAAATATTTAAAATTTTAAAATATTTTTAGTATTGTCTTTTAATAATAAATGCTTTTCTTTAAATGTTAATATTAAATAGAAGTTTTTAATGAATGATATTGTTTGATTTTATTTAAGATTTAAAACTAAATACGAATTGAATTAAGAAAGACTTTTTGGAATTTCCTGAACGACGCAACAATATTCCATTCAGCATTATCGATTTTATTTGGCCATTTACGCTTAGCAAACCTTTTCGCCTTCATTCAATTCCAACAATATTCCTTTCAGAATTATCGATTTTATTTGGCCATTTAAGGTTAGCAAACCTTTTTGCCTTCATTAAATTCCATTAAATTGCATATAGTTACCTGTTAAAATTGCACCTTTAATGTGGAATTATAAGGTTCATTTTAATGAGAAATTGGAATAAGGTTATATATGGGAAACTTTCACAACTTGCGATTTTAAGTAAAATTATACATTTTATTTTTATATAAAACACAATTTGAGATTTTTAATGTTATAATTAGTTATATATATATATATATATATGTATATATATATAAAAGTATTTGTAAGATATTTACACTTAAATTTTTCCCTAAGGAACCGGATTTTTATATTCGATTCGAATTTGGTAATTATATTATAATAGTTGAAAAATATTACTAGGTAACCAATCCAACATTTTACTGACCCATGTACAACAATTCTCATTGAAAACGAGTCAAGGAACTTTGGGAGCAATATCATTCTTGTTCAACAACGGTAACACCTTCATTATGAGCTCTTCCATTCTCAATGCGAATTCCTAATGAGTGGGCGCGCAAATGCATGTGCCATTCTTCATTGCTTCTATCATGCTTTCCATCATCAACTTACTCATGGAATATTAAATCTCTACTTGCAAACACTTTATGAGTACAGGGATTAAACAATTTATAAGCTTTAAACTACGTGCACTGCTAAACAAAAATGCATTTGATGGCCTTTGAATCCAGTTTCTTCCCGTTCTCTTTTGGAACATGACCAAAAGTTTTGGAGCCAAAAACTCTTAAATGATTAACTGTAGGCTTAAAACTAATAAGGCTTTAAATGGAGTTTTAGAATCAAGGATTTTTGTTGGACTTCTATTCTTCAAATATAGTGCAATATTTATTGCTTCTGCCAAAAATCCATTAGACAGGTTCTTACCTTTTAACATGCTTCAAGCACACTCCACAATGGTTCTGTTCTTCCACTCTACAACCCTGTTCTGTTGAGGAGTGTGGGGTAGTGTGAACTGCTGAACTATCCCATGGTCCTTGCAATATTTGATGAAACCACCCTTTTTCCATTCTGCCCCTTGATCCGAGGAGAGAATTTTGATGAATTTTCCTATCTATTTTTCAATCATTCTTCTGAAGTCTTTGAAATATTCAAATGTATGACTCTTCTTTCTGAGAAAATATACCCAAGTAAATCTCGTGTAATCATCAACAAATAATAGGAAATAATAGGCACCTCCTAATGACCTCGTTTGCATCAGCCCACACAAATCAGTGTCCACAAGCTCTAGTATATCTCTCTTCTTTCTATCTACATTTGCAAGAAACTGATATCTATGCATCTTCCCAAGAGCACATGCTTCACAATCAACATGAACATTCTTTAAAACAGGAAGACCATTGACCATACCTTGTTTCTGAAGTAGCAGTAGGTCATTGAAATTGATATGACTAAATCTTTGATGCCATAAGTCTTCTGCAGTCATAACTGATGAGGTCAAGGCTTGGTGTGGTGCGCTTCTTGCATTAAGATTATACAATCCTCCCACTCAAATACCTGATGCAATTGGCTTCATACGATCCAACAGATATTTAATAACACAATAAGACTTAAAACTCCCTACCTTGAGGTTCTGATCTTTTATCATAAAAAATCAGAGATCAAATTCTTTCTTATTTTAGGTACATACATTAGACTTTGAATATGTCTAATATTTCCATCAAGCAAAACAATGGGAAAATTACCATACCTTTGATTTGGTACCCTTTATCATCACTAAGGTAAATATTTGAACCATTGCTAGTTTCTTTAAAATTCTCAAACCAATGTCTGCTACGAATCATGTGAGTGGAAGCTCCTGAGTCCACAAACCAAGTTTCTGCTTCATCATCCGCAGTAGAGAATGCAGAATTGGATACAAAAAATCTAAGATTCTAATTCTAATCTTCATGACAAAAGTGTTCTACATGCTTCTTATGTCTATGGTGACCTTCATCAAACTTCTTCTTCTGGCAATTTTTAGCTATGTGACCAACTCTACCACAATAAAAGCATTTCGGTCCTTACTCACTTTTGTTTGAGGACATACCTAGACGTGATTTTCTTTGTGATATACTTTCACCTTTCTGTCCTGCACTTGTCTTCCCTTTGAAGGCCTTCTTCTTCGCCATTAGAGCAAGATCTGAACTTTGGGGTTTCAGAGTCATCCACCTCTCTTCCTCTTGCATCAGGATTCTTGTCAATTCTTTGATATTGGGGGCTTTCTGTCTCGCACTCAAGCCTGTGATAAACATCTGCAGTCATTAGTCATACCATTCATGGTAATTGTGACCAGATCAGTGTTCGACACACTCTCTTCTATGTCACCCAACTTATAGCTAAGCTCCTTGATTCGAGAGATGAATGGAGCCATTGATTCATTCTCCTCAATTTTGATGGAGAGAATCTTACTTTTCAAAAACAGCACATGATTTATATTTTTGATCTCGTACAAGTCCTTGAGGGATTTCCAGATGTCGTTTGCTAATTTACATTCACGAATGTGAGGGATAATACAGTGTTTCACTGACAATTTTAACAACACTTTTGCTTTATTCTCCCTCTTCTCATAGTCCTCGATTGTTGTTGTTGTTTTGTTTGTAGATAGGGTCAGCTTCAACTCACCACCTCTTGCAATCATCCATGTCTTTTTCCTCTCCAATAGGTTCTGCAACTTAAATTTCCAATTAGAGTAATTGAATCCGTCGAGCTCGTTACTCTCGTTATGCCTCTGCCATCTCGTTATTCATCTTGACAGGTCTCCCTAAAGAAATCCACCTCCAACAATTAAAAAACAGATCTATCTCCAAATCCAACGATTAATTTCAAAAAAATAGGTGCTCTCTCTTAATAATAAAAAAGATGCAAACATAACAAAATCCTTCTCGTTTCTTCTAATAGAAAGTTTTTTTTTTTTGAATACTATTCCTTTTTACATGTACAAAAAATCTCTATGAAATGCGCCCAACATTTTTTTTAATTGTTACAACCCCCAAAAAAATAAAAAATAAAAACACAGGTTTTAGTACACCTTGCTCTCACCCTTCGAAATCCAGGCCCTTTAACATTCAGCCACCGCTCGACCTACTGCACCTGCAGAATTCTACCCGGACAACAGTGCAAATTTGCTATCGTTGATCTTTAGTTATTTCGTCACAAATTCGTTGAGAAAACAACAAATTTCAGCCATAAAGCATGCTGAATTATATGACGGCCATAACGGATTCAAAACATGTCACATTTAGGCCACATTGAATTACACAACGAATTTCCTTAGACTTTCGATTCTTTGTGCTCTTGTATCGCTCCAGATATTTTACCATGGCCGACTCCTTCAGCAGTCACTGGTTTGAGTCCTATGAAGTGATGAACAAGCAACAATAGTCTGAAGACTCTTCCACCATGGTCCTCCTTCTTGACCACGCTGCATCGCAAATCCAACCCCAATGCACAGATACCTTCACGTCAATCCACCATGCAGCAGATCCAACGCAACTCACTCATGGGTGATCCACCACTGCAGGTTACTCACACGCGATCTACCAAGAAACAGATCTCTGCTATCCGAACACAAGATCTCTCTAACACCTCTCGAGCAGATCTCTATGCACAGATACCTTCACAGCGATGAAATTCAGAGTCTGCGGACTGGGGGATCCAATTGCGACCTCTGCATCCTATTGTTACTTTTGTTCAACTTCTCAGCGCAGTAGACTCTTCGGCTCAATCATGTTTTTATCGGAGGTGAGCTCCACAGATCCGCCAACAAACTGCCTATTCGCCCCAACACACAGGCTGACAACTCTCCACGGCCACGAAAGTTAACGTAGCAGCGCGACTTCCACATCCAAATTTGTGTTGATGGCCTGCACTGAAACAAATCTATGCAAGAGAAGTCCTAACAATGCGATTTGCTCTCTAGGAAGGGCATTGGTCAACAAGAACAGATCTGCCATGAAGGGCCACACTCAAACTCAACCAAAAAAGAACCTTGTCTTTACCTCACTCAACCCTGAACTCTTTCTTTACCTCACTCAACCCTGAAGTTCTCATACCATGTTAAAAATTGAATACAAAGAATTTATTCATCAAATTGAGTAGCTCTCGGGTGAGGGATTCACCTAAAGAGTGCTTCTGGCAGAACTCTTTACAAATTCATCATTAATCTCTATGAATAAATAGTTTACATGCCAGTAACTAGGTTAGAACAATCACTAAAAAAAATAGGAACCAATTCCTAATCTAAGTGTCACATGTAACTAATGAACTTAATATCTCCTGGAATATATTTAATATTTAACTCAATCATTCACTTGTTCAACAGTAATTTTAATAATCAATAATTCAATGGTAATATTAAATTCCAAAGTCCATCTTTTTGGTTGTTAAATCTGTCAAATTTATTTTAGAGTTTCGTGGCATTGCCTGTATTATCAAATAAAACACTTGTTCAATGGTAATTTTTATATCAGTGTTTCCTTGTTTTGGTATGCTCACATATTTGTCTTATCAACTGCTCAGTTGTTCAATGGTAATCTTGATAACAATGTTTTGTTGTTTTGGTCAGCCCATAATTCTGTTTTATAAATAACTCACTTTTTTAACTGAAATATTGATAAGAGTGTTTCCGTGTTCCGGTCAACCAAAAAATTATAGAACCTTAGAAGTCAATCATTTGACATTAGGTGGATAGGCATCTAGAATTTCAATTAGAATATGATATTTTTTTATTTAATATTTGTTTTAAATGTATTTGTCATTTGAGATAGTTTTTGAGAACCAAGAAGCTATATAACTATTATAGCCATTTACGACTGATTTCCTTTTTATAATTTTCATAAACTGTAACGTTTGAGCCCTGTGTTAATAATTTTATTTTTTAATTTTTTTACTTAATTAAAATTGAAATATTATATTTAGAAAAAATTCACCTAAATATATATAATATAATTTTAGTTTTAGTTGAATAAAAGGTTTAGAGTGCAATCTATTAGTATTGAACTCCTTATAATCACAATTTTATAAGAAAATTTTCACAACAAAATAACTAAACCATAAGTAAGTATGGACTTCATAATAAAGTCCTATTATACAAAATTGGACCTCCATGCAGACTTAAGATATGATTTAGATGATGTTCTTCATCCCAAGACTTCACACGATCCATAATTTTACCAACTATATTTAAATGAACAATGACAAATTCGTAAACAATAACATAATTAAATATAGAAATCAAGAATGGGGATACCCTTATCATTGACTTTCTACAATTCCTCAATTTGACTTCTTAGACTACTCGTATTCACTGCAACCATCTAAAACTGCATTCTTTGTTCAATTAAGATATACACAGTAGAAATAATTTTAGACACAAATTAATTTTAAGATAGCATCTTGAACATCCTCAATGTCTTATTCCAATAAGGAAGAATTGTTTGTTCTTATCATAATGACTGTGAAATCCATATGCCCTAGCACCAAAAAAATAAGGCACACCTAGGGATCTACCACAGGCCAAGCCACTAGAGCTCAAAACCAATGTCAAGAAAAGTTAAGAATGATCGAATTGGTACAAGATCCAAAGTCAATCATGGAAAAAACATTGACCCAAACAACACTATTAAGCCACATGTGTAGAATAAGCTAATTGTCGATATCATCTAAAGGAGAGCACAAGGGAACCCAGGGAATGGCCTCAGACTCTCACACCAAATAATGTTGAACCTACAAAATAATTTCTCCTCACAAGGAAGGACATTAACGATCTAAAACTACCATATCAACTCATATAATAATAGGAAACTAAAATATCTCAACCAAACCTTTATTTACTACTTCCATTGGGGTCAAGTCAACTGCTTGTAGCATGTGACCCATCCTATATGTAAAATCCTCCTTATCCTTCCATAAATACCTTCCCATACTATTGTATCAAGCCATAGGTTCTACCATGGAATGATAGAACCTTCTGATATGTTTCATAATGAAAGTTAGATATCCTAGTGTTTCAACTGACTAAGTGAGAATGAACATAAAACCCACTACTGCTAGGAAAAAGAGATGTTTACTCTGACTTTACCACATATGACAAATTCAATTGATGAGTCTCCAAGTCATTAATAACAAGGGTTTCAGTTTCATACAAAGTAACACCACTTCCTAGTAATTCCACCTCTAAATTATCATGTCTAATAGCATGAACTACTTTAAAATCAATCATAAAGCTCGAATTATCTCTATACCTTTTGAAAATGGTATTAAATCTAAGATCTAATAAAGAAGAGACGAATTGAAGGTGACAAAGTTATGACCTTGGAGACCCCCACCATTACCGATTTTTTGATATGAAGTGATATTGATTTGAAAATCCCCTTAAGGAGGGCATAAACCTCTACCTAATTATTAAAGAGTTTTTGAAGCTTTACCAATAAAATAATTCAACTTGTCCTTTAGGAAAAACTAATGCTCCCCTTAGCACTTATCACCACTAAATTTAACTTGTTATGTTGAATAATATTATTTTATTTATTTCTTTATAATTTTTAATTTGAAAACATGGAGAAAAAGTATCTTAATTTTATTTTATTTTAATAATACAAATATTTACAAATATTTTGAAATTAAAAAAAAAACGTAAAACATTTTAGAACAAATTGTATTCACATTCCATCTTTTTACATCAGAAAAATTATAAAATGTTTCCATCCTCTATACAATATTAGGAATCCCCACACCATTTTCACACATTATCTAACATTTAATGTTTTTTCTTGTAACCTTGTAAAAATATATAAGAGATAAAGTGTAAATGCTTATATATATATATATATATATATATATATATATATATATATATATATATATATATATATATATATATATCTTATGGTGATTTATGATCATTTACTTTGATTCGTATGAAATACATATTAGCAATTCATTTTCACATAAATATAAATGTATCTTCATGGTTCTATAAATTCCCTATAAATTCAAACTGCAGATTTTAATATGCTAAAACAATTGACTAGAGTCTACTCTACACGTCAACGAAAATAATAAATGATCAATGAACTCACGAAGCATAAATGACAAAGAATTCAATCACACATAACAAATTAATTTTATGGGGAAAGCCACAACTAGAAATACATGCTATATGTATATTGCATTAATTAGAAAATATCAGAATATTACAGTTCTTTGTTGAAGCCCCAGCAACCTCTGCGCTATCTTTTCATATCTCATTGTTTCCTAGAAAAGCTAAAGCCAATACTTAGCCAATTTTGTTGTCTTCCAAGCTCTTATTTCCTTTCGCATTTTCCTTGGGAATTATCCCATATTTAGTTGGGAAATTCCATAAATATGAATTGTGGAATCCTCACAGGCCTTCCTCATAGGCCTTCCTCTGATTTCATGCATCACCTATACAATTCAAATAATTATACAACTGATAGTGCACTGTCCCTAAACTCCAATCTCAACTGGGTCTTTCTCTCCTCTAACATGCATCAGTTAATTATGAGTAATTTTTCAGTTTACTAGTTGATCAGTGCTAGTTACACCCACAACTAGATCTCCCACTAATTCCTCCATCAGTTTGAACTAGTTTAACTGACATTAACTCAATAAAACTGAATTAAATAATTATAACTCAAAATAAACTCAACCATGACTCCTAAAAAGTAGAAACCACTCTTCATGACTCGAGTTAGACCCTCAACTCAAATTAACTGAGCCAACTAAGTCAAATTAACTTAGTTAACTATTACAAGTTGTCATGCGACGTGGAATTACAATTTAATTCCTAATTCAATACAATTTAATTCCTAATTTAATTCAAGGAGAAAATTAAATTAGGATTTTCTTGTTTCACTTTCGACACTCCCTCTCAACAAGAAAGGGATAATCCTATACCCCCATCCTGTCTCCATGAAACTCAAATTTTCATCTTGAAAACGGATCAAGTGCTCAAAAAATAACTCAAAACTTAACGTTGTCAGATCGGTGTGGAACTTGAATGACCGCATAGTGATTGTTATCCTGAATCTGACGCAACTCATTTCGCATGAAACAGACTCTGTATGCTCACAGAAACATGTTCTGTTTGTTTTCCTAAACAAGTGAATTTAAAAAAAAATTACAGACAACCCAATCAGCAATCCGTGCTACTGACATGGTGCTAACTAGTTATGCCTACATGGCAGGGTGATTATACATGTGACTATGCAACATCGACGAATGGTGTGGTGCCAGGTGGCATGATGTTATTGGTTCAAATTTGCGTGTTTTTGATTGGTTGGTTGGGGGCCAAACACAGGCTGCCACGTGGCCTAGCCACGGAATGCCACGTGGCAGCCCGAGGGCCACCAAAAATTCATTTAAGGTCTAAGCAAAAATAGGTGGGGATCTAACCTATGACCTCCAAGCGACATGTCCAATCCTCCTACCAACACATCATCTTAATAATTCTTAACATGTTATGGTTTCAACATTTATTTAAAGTTTAACTATGGGTGATTAGGGGGAAAGGGCCAGCCACAAGGGCTATCCCTTAGGCAAGCCACACAACATGACCACCAGGGGAGCGGAGTGGGGACCCGACCAATGGGTGTGGGCCACTGGCCTTAGCCCAGGGCACCTGGCCCCGATGTGGCCCAATTTTTTCAGATTTAAGGCCTTACATGGAATTTAATCGGTTTGATAATTTCACCCAAAATTACACAAAATTGGTGCTCAGTCATCGCAATTCAGGGCATACTTGTAGGATGGTGTTGAAGTTTTGGGAAATTGAGGTGTAATTAGAAGAAATACTTGAGGAAGCCATAATGTCTTCATTTTTTTACCAAATCAGGAATAGAAAGAGGCTACACAGGCATTTTAGGGCATTCTGGATCCATTCGAACAAGTTTCAGAGCTATCTGAGCATTGTAAACCAATATATTCACACTTTTGAGGATAATAAAGAGGGTCAACCCATTAGAAGCTTAACCAAGGAGACATAGCCCAGGCGGGGTGAACTCCCTCATCATGTGCTCTTGTGATACTGTTTTGGTGATGTTCATGTCTATTATACGTTTCTCTTCAGTCATTTCCTTATGTTAATTTGTACATGAAATTTACATAAAAACACTCAAAAACTCATGCTAAAACTTGTAATTAACCTCATGAATCCTTAAGCAATTTTACATATTCTGAACAAGAATTTAGCACATCAAAAATAATTTTTCCATTCATTACAAGTTTGGTATCTGAGCTCTTGGTTTTATTTATGAAAATATGATTTAACTATTTGAAATTAAATGTGATGCTTACAAGGTTGAAGCTCAAGATAGGAGAAGGGAAGCTGGTTGAAAGTCCTGAAGTTGGTTCAAGGAGAAGGAGCGAAAGGTTGCCACAATCTCCACCCCATTTTCTACCTCAAATTGCAGTTGAAACTTTAGTGAGCATGTCACATGAAGGAGAGCATGCAAATATGACAGAAGATGAGAATGTTTTTAGGAAGGCTTTCTTTGAGATGATAGAAATGGTGAAAGTCCTCTATGAGGAGAGGAATACAATACTGCAAGGTGAAAGCTCCAAGCCTCCAAAAGGAGAAGGTTATTCAAGAGGAGGAGGTAATGGAAATGAAGGTAAACCTCCACCCTCTCCACCATCATCTTTATCTTCATATTCACAGGAATATTTACCTTCTTCCACTAATACAACCCTTACTCATACTCATCGACATAGCTCAAAAGGAACTGGTAAAACACCCCTGTTAAAACTTGATGTTAAATTTGAACTGCCCATGTATAATGGTGAAGTGAATGCAGAGAAGATTGACGATTAGGTTCATCAGTTGGAGGCCTATTAGAGAATTCAAAACCTCCAAGATGATGACATAAAGATTCAACTAGCTTCCTTGAGGATGGAGGCTGCATCACTAGTATTGTGGGAATCGAAGACACAAGAAGAGATAAAAAAAAACCTGGTAAGATCTCAATTTCTTGGTTTGATTTCCTTGTTGCAATTAAAAGATAGTTTTACCCTGTAGCATATATGTAGAAAACCATCATGAATTTGCAAAAATTTAGACAACTTAAAGGTCAAAATGTGAAATATTACACCCAATAATTTAGAAGGTCTCTAATCTCAGGCATATATTTTCAATCACAAGACACGTTGTTGAAGTATATAGGGGTTTACATAGTTACATTAGGCATACTCTCCTTATGTTTAATCTTAATAATCTAGATGAGGTGAGTGTACAAGCCACTCGTATTGAGGCAAGAGGGAAAACTACTTGAGAAGAGGGTAGTAAAAAGGCATTTAAGGGTAAAGGAAAATAAAAGGGTTTCAAAGGAAAATGAATGAAAAATACATCCATTAAGAAGAAAGGAGACAAAATAACATGCAAGCATTGTTCCAAAGAGGGTCATGATGAAGCTTATTGTTGGAAGCTTCATCCTAATATGAAACCCAAGAAATTAAACAACAAAGGAGAACAAAAGATAGCTGCAACCACTCCACGGGATTTGGGAGCCGATTCTGGTTATGAAACTAGAATGAAAACCATGGGGGTAAAATGTAAGGACTCCATTGCTAGAACTAGTACTTCAAATTTGCACAATGAAACTCCAAATGGAAAGAAGAGGATATAACTTTTTAACATAAGGGTAATCTCAAAGCATAGAAAAATTGATACTCTCTTTGATGGTGGCTCTCAAGCCAATTTCATCTTTGAAAACATTGTCAAAAGTTTAAACTTGGAAACCATTCCACATCATAAGCTATATCCATTTGCATGTGTGTGTAATAATTCACAATTACAAGTAACTAGAAAGTGTAGACTAAAATTCACCATTATAGCAAATTTCATAGATGAAGTGGAACTTGATGTTGTGCCATTAGGCATATGTGGTATAGTTTTTGGTAGCTCGTATCTATATGATAGAAAAGCTATCTTCGATAGACATGAAAACAAATACCATTTGTTCAAATATGGAGTAGAATACATTATAAGAGCCCATAGCAAGAAACTAAATATTTCACTTGTAAATGTGGGGTAGATGAAAATACTTGTGAATTCTAGCAAGAATTTTGTGCTTCTAATGATGAAACTGAAGAATGATATTGATAATGAAGTTTTTCAAGGCTGTGACTCATGATTTAAATCTGAATTGGTTGAATTTGTTAACCAATATGATGATATGTTTTAGGAACCAAAAGGATTTCCTCGCAAGAGAGGAATCCCACATGAGATAAAGTTGCAGTAGGATAGTCCTCTTCCGAACATTGACATGTACATGATGTCAGTGATGGAAAGTGCAGAAATTAAAAAGAAAATTAAAGAGTTGTTGGAGAAAGGTCTCATTAGGCCAAGTTCTTCGCCATGTGGTTCACCTATTGTTTTGGTGCCAAAGAAGGAAGGAACATGGCACATATGTGTGGAGTTTTGTACATTGAACTAGATTATGGCAAAGAATCGTTACCCAATTTCTAGAATAGAAGATTTACTTGATCAATTGAAAGATGAAAAATATTTTACTAAGTTGGACTTAAGGAGTCGCTATCATGAAATTAGAATTTCTAAAGGAGGCATTTGGAAGACAACATTCAAGAAAAAACAAATTTTTTTTTGAATGGCTAGTTATGCCTTTTGGTTTACGTAATGCTCTTGATACCTTCATGTGTGTGATGAATGATGTGTTGAGGCCATTTATTGATGAGTTTGTTATTGTCTACTTAGATTGAATCTTAATTTTTAGTAAATCTCACGATGAACATGTCATGCATGTGAGAAAAGTACTTGATTTCTTAAACAAATAACAATTGTATTTAAAGATGTCAAAGTGTGAGTTTGGAAAAAATTCTTTAGTTTACTTGGGTCATATTATTGGAAGAGGTGAGTTGAAAATAAAACCCTCCAAGGTTGATGTCATTTTGAATTGGCCAAGTCCCAAGACAGTTACAGAGGTAAGAAAACTTTTTGGAAGTGCCCATTATTGGAGGAAATTCATTGCTAACTTTTCTTGTATAAAAACTCCTTTACATGCATTGACTAGTGTGAAAAAAGGATTTTCAGTCGGGAGGAAAATAGCAAAAGGCCTTTGATGCATTGAAGGAAAAGACCAGTTCATCTCCAGTACTTTCACTTCTAGACTTGAGACAATCGTTTGAGATCCAGACTGATGCTAGTGACTACACCATGGGTGTAGTTCTCATGCGACATGGTAAGCCTATATGTTTTCGTTTGAAAACTTTCAATTGTGTAGTGATTCATTATCCTACATATGACAAGGAATTGTATGCATTGGTGCAAAGTGTGAAAAAATTGGAAACACTACTTGATGGGTAAGGAAACAATCATTCACACTAATCAACAACCATTGCAATACTTGCAATCTTAGTTTAAGTTGCAAAAATCAAGGCACTTCTGATGGGGATTTTCTTCAGCAATTCCACTTGGTAATAAGGTATAAGATAGGTATCTCCAATAAAGTTGTTGATATGATTTCTAGGCCTATTATTAGAGAAGCTACTTTACTCAATCATAATTTTGTTTCCCATGAAAGTTATATTGACCAGTATGCATTAAACAATGACTTTCAGGATGTTTATGGAAGCTTGAGTGAAGGTAACCAAGTAAATGAATTGGATTATCGTTTTCATGATAACTTGTTGTACCATCTTGATAAGATTTGTATTCCAAGAGTATAAAGAGTCAACATCATAAGAGAGGCACATACTTCTCTTATTTCAATGTAAGTAAGACGATGGCACATCTACAAAGGTATTGTTATTGGCCTTGTATGCTTGAAGGTGTGTCATGTTTTATTAAAGGATGTTCATTATGTGCAGTGAATAAGCCTAAAAATAAGAAATTAGGATTATACGCACCACTTCCGTTACCTTCACGACCATGGGAGAGTGTTTCTATGGGTTTTGCAGGAGGTCTTCCATCGTCAAAAATAGGTCATGATTATTTGCATGTAGTTGTGGATAGGTTCAACAAAGTGTGTATTTTGATGCCACGTAAAAAGAAAATTACAGTTAAAAAAACTCCTCAGTTATTCTTTCATAATGTATGGGTGAATTTTGGATTTCCCACATCCATTGTTAGTGATTGAGATTCTTACTTTATTGGGAATTTTTGGTCAAGCTTGTGAGCATTCATTGACACCGAATTGGAAAATAGTACAACATTTCATCCATAAACAGATGGTCAAACAGAGGTGGTGAATAGGATAGTGATACATCTTCATTGTGGTTATTGCAGCAAGCATCCTAAGTTGTGGGATGAAAATTTTCACTGCATTCATCATGTTTACAACTGGGCCCAGCACTCTTCAACTCAAACATCACCATTTGAAACATGTTTGTGATACTTCAGTAAGTCTCCTTTTGATTTCATTTTTGGAAAGGATGTTGCTACTGATGGTCATAATGACATAGATAAAGAAAGAAGGCTCATTGAACAAATCCAATTGGTACACCAAAGAGTTCAAGAAAATCTAGAAAAGAGACAAGGAAAGTACAAAGCAAGGCATGACAAGCATCGAGTAGATCACAAGTTCCAAGTTGATTATGAAGTTTGGCTTTACATTAGAAAAGAGAGGCTTGAAGAAGAAGGTAAAAATATGAAACCAAAAAGATATTGTCCATTCAGAATTACAGAAAATATTGGTGAGAATGCCTTCAAGTTGGATTTGCCTTCATATATGCAAATTTATGTTGTTGTTAATGTGGAAAATTTAAGGTTGTATGAGCCTCCTTTGATTGAGGATGAAGGAGTGAATGTTCAAATTCTATCCATTGAATATTTATCTCCTGAATACCTTGATGTACTATAGCATGACACTATTCTTGATAGAAGAACAAGGTCTTCAAAATGAGGGAATGTGGATTACCTTCATGTGGGGCTCAATGGAACGAATCATTCAAAGGAATAATAGATTGAGATTGAAAGGTGAGGGAATTGTACCCTCACCTTTTGAACAATTGAAAGTGATATTTTGGGGTCAAAAAGCTTCTACTGGAGAGGAACGATCAGGTGATCAAAAAATAGCGCAAAATTTAAAGGTGTTGGATTAGTGTGGAACCTGAATGAATGCATAGTGATCATCATCCTAAATCTGGCATAACTCGTTTTGCACGAAATAGACTCTGTATGCTCCTAGAAACATCTTATGTTCATTTTCCTAAATAGGAAAAATAAAAAAAATATAGACACCCTAGTCAGTAGTCCATATTGCTAATGTGGCACTGACTGGGCATGCCTTCATGGCAGTGTGATTATGCATGTGACTGTGCAACTCTAATGAATGGTGTCATGCCAAGTAACACAATGTTATTGGTTCATATTTGGGTGTTTTTTATTGCTTGGTTGGTGGCCAACCACAGGTTGCGATGTGGCCGAACCAGGGGCCGCCATGTGGAGCCTCGAGGGCCACCAAAAGTTCTTTTAAGGTCCAAGAAACATTGGGCGGGGGTCGAACCCACAACCTCCAAGCGACTAGTCTAAGCCTCCTACCAAAAAGACATCCAAATAGTTCTTAACATATTATGGTTTTGGCGTTTATTTAAAGTTTAACTATGTGCCATTCAGGGGAAAGGGCTAGCCAGAGGGAGCAGAGTGGGGGCCTGACCAGCAGGGGCACAACCCAACATGACCACTAGGGGTGTAGAGTGGGGGCCCGACCAGCAGGGGCGGTTCATTGGCCTTAGTCCCCAGCATGTGGCCCCCATGCGGCCCAAATTTTTTAGATTTAAGGCCTTATAGGGAATTTAATATTTATGACAATTTCGCCCAAAATTAGGTGAAATCGACGCTCAGTTAGTGCAATTCAGGGTGGATTTGTAGGATCATGCTAGATTTGGGGGAAATTGAGGTGCATTTAGCATAAAGGCTTGGGGAAGCCATAACCTCTTGTATTTTTTACCAAATCAGGAGCATAAAGATGCTAGATAGGCATTTTCAGGCATTGTGGAGCCATTGGAACAAGTTTCAAATCTATCTAAGCATTGTAAACTGATGTATTCACACTTTTGAGCATAAAAGAAAGGGTTGAACCATTGGGAGCTGGACCAAGGAGATGTAGCCCAGGCGGGGTGAACTCCTTCATCATGTGCTATTGTGATACTATTTTGGTGATGTTCGTGTTTGTTATATGTTCTTGTTTAGTGATTTTATTATATTAATTTGTGCATGAAATTTACATAAAACACTCAAAAAAAAATGTTAAAACTTGTAATTAACCTCATGAATTCTGAAGCACTTCTACATATTTTGAAGAGGAATTTAGCACAACAAAACTAATTTTTCCATTCATATCAATAATTACTTTGTTAAAATATTTGTATACTACTCCTCTCTAGGAACGTACTCCAACAACATCATTCTCATGTGCACAGAATCTTATCGATGGTGATATAGGATGTCAATATGCTTGGACCAATCATGAAAAAATGGTTTCCCAGATATTTTGATACAACTCTAATTGTCATAGTAAATCATTGTAGGATCCATATGCTAACCCAACAATGATTTTCGTCATCTATATCACCTCACAAGCTACTTGACTAGCATGCATGTTCTCTTCTTATGCTGAAATGAATACAACTGATCTGTGCTTCATGTTGTACCAAGAAATTTCTACTGACCCAATACTCAAGATTTCCCCTAATGTACTATTTATGTTGAATGGAATCCCAATCTAATTTGCATATGTGAAGCCTTGGAGATTCAATCCCTTTATCCATATGTACCAAATACCAAACTAAGTGGTGCCTTTGAGGTATCTCAACACATGTTTAACTTCCCTCAATAAGTTTGTTAACTGCAAAACACATATCTGGTCATGTGTTCACCAAATACATAAGTGAACCCACAAGTTTACTTTAAATAGTAACCTCAACTACTTCACCTGAAGTAGCATCTTCCTTCCTCCAATTACCTACTAGATGAGTATCCATGGGATTGTTGCTCTCCATGTGGAAATCCTTCAGTATCTCATTGGCATAATTACCATGAGAGACAAAGAGTTCCCCATCTCCTTGCCATACTTCCATACCAAGAAAGTAATGCATGAGCCTGTTGTACTACTCAATAATCATCCATTATAATTAATAGTTGAACTAATGAATAATGGCGACCCTTTAAAAACTTAGGATAAAACCCAAAAAAATCCAATAAAACAAGGTAATATTAGCATTATTATTTCAAAATCTTGATTGAATCTAGAGATTTCCCTTATCGGAACTCAAATATCAGATCTTAAACCTTTAAACATTGGTTTTAACCTTAAAAAACTCTCTTTGGAAATGTAATATCAAAGCTTTTCAACATGTCCCCTTTAGAAAAACTTTGATTAAAAATTTTCCCAATCAGGTTTCCTAAGGCCTAAGCCTTAAAATAATAAAAGTGTTATGTTTTATGCTATAGGAAAAAAGGTCTGATCCCAAAAGACTTCCACATAGCATATCAGGGTTTCCATATCAGTGTTTTCATTTTGATGACCATGTCCAATCCTTCGATCCTTTGATCTCCAAAATGACTTCTCACTACATTCTTCAATATGCGACCTTATCAACACCATGTCCTCTGTTCTCTAATATTCATCTCACCTCCTATCTCTGATATTCGTCTCATCACCGATCTCTGATATTTTTCTCACCTCTGATCTCCGATCTTCGATCTATTACCCACCTATCATTTCACAATTTTCATATCGATGTTTCGTAATAAAAAATTATCCTTTCAATTCAATGATATGAAAATGCTGATATGAAGCCTCTAATAATTCTTCCCGCCTGTAAGTCTAAGCTTCTATGTGCTATAATCTTATCAGAGGCAAACGATATCGCAAGTTTCAATGATGTGACAATGATATTTCGCCAATAAATTTCTTTGATATGCTCACATGTAATGTGGCTCATGTGAATTCACATTTTTCAATAAATGGCCAAACATGGAGAATTAATGGTTTTCAATATAATAAACATCTTCATTATTGCTAGAGATTTCCTAATATTTCGCTCATAAAAGTATTGGATTATTGTGTAATCAATTATTTTTCTCCAACTTATTCACTCTAGAGTTAGTTTCTCCTCACTCTTTTGTTTCTCTTCGTAGGATACTCCTGACAAAAATAATTCAAAAGAAATGTCTGGGTCAACAAAACCCAAAAAGAAAATTGTTGTTCATTAACAATTAACCCCTCCTCCCCCTGAGGCCACAAAGTTTCCTGCACTATTTTCTAATACCACATGCACCCCAAAAGCTGCAACCTCTACCTGAGAGGCCATGTAGTAGCTTTTCAAAGATGAATAGCTGAGGGTAATAGAAAGAGTAGCTACAACTGAAGATTGATTCCCAGATTTTGATACTACATATAATGATCTCGCCAATTCATTCCTCCACACAATAGTTTCTCGACCGAACATCTTGCCTTAGATGGATATGATCTGATGGGTCAATGACCATCTAAAAATTTCAGAGAGAAACTTTATGACCAAGAGGAACATGGTCATCGACTCTTTCACCAAAATTTTTTTGACTTAGATGTACCAGATACCGTCACCTCAGAAGAAATAGGATAAGAAATTCATTGAGAAATTCATGAAGGAAAATTAGGATGATTCCAAGGTCATCAAAGGATGGAGAAGAGATTCTAGCAATCCAAAGCTAGAGGATAAGGGTATGTACTCTATCACTGCTCTTGTTAGGCCCTACTGTTATGTTTCTGCCATGATATGTAGAATATTTGGTTATGCTAATTCCCAAAAGTTTTCGAATGAATGGGCACCACTGATTGATACAGCCTCCGATATCTATGTTATGTTCTAGGGGACTATAATTTCTAATAATTTAAGTATCCAAATTCTAGATTATAGGAAGAAATGTAGTTTTTCTGAAAAATTTGTTCCCCCATTTTACATGAATGCCTATGTAATTGATATTCCTTTATTCAATTTTTATTTCCCATCCATGGGATGGAAATGGAACATATAGGACCCTATGCCTATTCAAATGTTTTGTAGTATTCTTCGGGAGCGAAAATATCAACCCCATTTTGACAAAATTTTCCATGGAATTGTGCTTCCGATCCACCAAGTTGTTTTTAATCAGAAATGTCCTAGAATATCACCTCAAGCCAATAATGACCTCTTATCAATTGGAAAATGGTTTCAAGAATAGTCCTTTACCTATGTCTAGGTTTTTGGTAGCCTTGCACACCCACGTGTTATACCCCTATATATTCCTGAGAAGCTCCTATCCCAAGAAATAGCTTATAGGACTGCCTAAAATGACCTATCTAAGGCCATGATAGATAATAAAAAGGAATTTCGGTATATATTCCCCTTTTGTTGTGATGTCTATTCCATTGATAATTGCAAGCATGCTACTAAGGAAATGGAGTAAATCTAGCTTATGAACTTTCAAACAATTCTGAATCAACAATTTTGCCCCATTGATACTACCAAGAATATTACAACTCAGGAAAAAGTTAGGCAGTTCACAAATGAACCTCATAAGTTTGATGACATGTTTGAGTTAACATCTCACTATGCAAAGGTTGAAAAAAAGGAAGCAACTCAGTTCAATCCCAAAGAATTGATCCAATTCAATAAATATAGGACTAAAAGAATTTCCCACTTGCTCTTATATTTGTTAAAACACAATAAAAAAATCACAGAATAGGACAAAGGAGTGAGCACATCATGGGCCTCATATGTATCTCATAGAAAATAGACTGAGAATTCTTCTTCTTCACAGTCAGAGGAAGTTATAACAGATAAGAATCTAGAGGAAAGTTTGGAACAATTTTCCAAATAATCTGACCCCAAAAAACTGCAGACTCCTAAAAACACAGAAAGTATCTCGTTCAATGTTTAGGTTTCAAAGGAACCTATGGACACTATTGATTTGGATATCATCCAAGTACTTTTAACCTCTCAACTCATTCTAAAAATAGAGGAGATTCCACCTCTTGATATATTGTACAGTCTGAAGCATAAGGCAGTGGTCAAGAAAGAGAGGAAAATGAGAAGAACTGAACAAAGACAAATTTTAGTCCCTAGCAATGCCTCCTTTTAGGTTCTCTAGAAAGATGCCCATGTCACCCCTACTAAAGACCTAAGAAGAAAATCATAGTATATGGGAGCTTATGCTAGTGCAACAATTGACAAAGCCTCAGAGGTATAACAAATCAAGAGGGGAGGGATGAGAAAGTAAGGAAGCTTGAACATGGTTTGGAGAGTTTGGAATAAAGGCCCTATCAAAGATTGACTTGGAATTCCATTGGCATTTCCTAGTCAAACCTCATATCTAGTGGTTGATGCTGAGGTGTCTTGCAAATACCACCAGTCATCTTCTTCCAGCACTCAACAATGCATTATTCACTACTCAGATGGGTATTGATCCTCACCATCCACCTCAATTAAAGTCGACAAAAGACATATGCAAGCTTCAACAACGAATGGAAAAGCATTCCTCCTCCCATTCATGATCCAAGTTGTTATAACAAAAAGCTATTATTATCTTCTATTTTATTTTAAGTGTGGTTTGTTTAAACCATCCAACATTTTATGGAACTTTTCTATATTTGAGTTTTGATTTCAAATTATAAATCCCCTTCAATGTTATGAAGAAGGGGTTTTGAATTTTTGTAACAAAGATTTTGGTTAACACTATTGAAACTGAAAATAAGTCTTAAAAGAAAGAAGAGCCACTCAGATTTTACTTATGAGCAGAGTTAATGTGTATCAGGTATTACTATTTATATAGTGATGCTATTTTTATGAGTTGAATTATTACTTTCTTTCAATTTTGTAATATATGTTATTTCATGTGATTGAACAATTATCACTATTGAGTGTTTTAATCTAAATATTTTAAGTGTATAGACAAACAATGATATCTTATATGTGCAGTAAATTATATCAACTAATTTAATTAACTATTTAATTAAATTAGCTATCATTACTCGTTTTATATTCATGAATAGTTTCATGATTTACTTTGTCGTATTATGAGTGAAAAAATCAAGTCGCATATATAGAAGATATATTGTCCCAGGATCGATATTGTAAGGCCTTTAATTATATTCGTTTATGTTTTATCTACATCCATCAACCTTCACAGCTATATATCTTTTATCTGCTTTCATATATATTTTTAAGGGAAATTGGTCACATCAACCCAGTTGGAGCCACCATCTCAAATGGAAGAAGAGCTTCTCTAAGTTCTCAACCAGGTGGTTTTACTTGATGTTGAGGCCGAGATTTTCGAGCCTTCAACATTTTTGGCGCTAGAAGGAGGGCCTTCCAAATGTGAATGGAAATAATATCCACTCTTAAATTAAAATGTCATTCAAAGAGTCAATCACCATCGACTTCCAGATCACATTCTAGATCTCAAAATCCACAATCTGAAGTTGCTCAAACAACCACCAATGCTCCTAGCACACTTCCACTTTTAGAGTCCCCATAAGTTCTGTATTTAATCCATAAATTGGAGAAAATATATATCAGTATTCAATCCATAAAATGGAGGAAATATCTATCAGTATTTAATCCACAATTTGGAGGAAATATCTATCTCTGGAGAGCAAATTGTTCAATCAGACATATAGAAAGGAAGTGTTACATCCTATTTAAAACCTTCTAGTGTACTAGCTAGATCGAAGGGTGAAAAGCTTGGATTCAAACCTTTTGAATTTCCATCGGTCACTCATCGGAGAATGAAAAGCACACCAGAAACTCACTCTTCTACTAGTGAGCTTACATCATCATCCCCTCCTCTTACTCCTTCTCTTGGTACTAATTCTTCTTTAACCTCTTTATATTCTTCTTATAATCCTCTTATCCCATCCATTTGTCATAAAAAATTATCTACTGTAGTTGTAATTAGTAGCACTATGACAACTTCTGCCACTGTCCCTTCCTCTCCATCTTCTGCATCTTCTACAACCTCCTCTATTCCTTTAATTAGTAGCACTATGAAATCATCTTCCACTACCCAATCCCCATCATCTTCAACTTCCCAATCCTTTTCGTATTCCACTTCTTCTACAACATACTCTGTTATAATAAATTCTAGGATGACTAATGAACCATGGAACAATGTTGGGGAAGTTTACATGGCTCCACCACTACACCCTCTACCTAAACACCGAGAAATATGGATTACTAAATACAATCTCGATGATGGCCTCCCTACAGAGGAACATATTCATAATTTTATGTTGGCCGTACATTTAAATGGAGTCAATCAAGAAGATTGTGTTGTTAGAATTTTCCCTTATACTTTTGAAGGATCAATAGGATCATGGTATATTTCTCTTCCATCTGGGTCTATAACTAACTAAGATATATTTGAAGAACAATTCTTACTTAAATTTGGAGATGCCAAACCAATCCTACTTTGGTTAATGATTTGTCAAATCTTAAATCTAATCCAAGTTAGAAGATTAAGGATATCAATTCAAGGTTTAACAAGTTGTTTAACAAAATCCAAACAAATTCTAGAGTTGAAGTAGATGTACAAGTTGAATGGTACATTAGTTCCCTTACTTCAAACATTGCAATATTTGTACATAGGGAAAACAATATGTTATTATCTGATAATATGAAAGAGGCCTTGTATGTAGAAAGGAAAATCCTTACCCTCGAGAAGAAAACAACTCTTGAGGAAAGGGAGTAACAAAAAAAGGTCACTTTCAAGGAAAAACCAAAGAAGAAATCTCCAAAAGGTTCCTTTCGATCTATAAGGACTACAAAATCTTTTAAAAACCATGTCAAAATAGATGGTAGAGATTAAGAAAAAAGTTACTGAATCATCCAAAAATCCTTTTTGACCTTTTAGAATAAGTGAACCATCTCAATCATAATCGCCTACCATCATTTCGAATTTTGAATTTGATCAGGATGACGATGAGGATGGATCAAGCCTATCCGTTGAAGATTCCCAAGAAGAAGAACTAGAAGAAGCTCACAGTTTTTGGGATTTTATTTTAACTTCATTTGAAAATGAGGAAGAAGAAGAAGCCCTACAGGTTAGTACGAGAAGTATAAGACATGTTGATACTCCTACAACAAATAAAAAACAGAAGTCTCTTGCTCCTCCTGCTAAAGAAAAAAGAATAGTAAAAACGACTTTTACTCCTCACTCAAGTGTTGATCCTACTACTTCTAAGCCTCCTTATTCATCTAAAACACTTGTTCTCTCTAATACTATTGAGTATAACATTGTGGAGGACGCGAAGAAGGTTATAGCCAACATCTCCCTATATAAAGTTAGTAATCTAAAGCAACAACATAAATTCTTAGTTAAGGAGTTAAATTAAATTCCTACATCTCCATTACCTATTGTTGTTACTTCAAGAGCATTAAAAGGAAAAGGTAAGCCTCTTAATGTCTCTTGAGATAACGTTTATGCCTCAAATCCTATTCTAATCAAAGACATATCAAACTCTCATACTCCTCCATTTCTCTTGACTTTTGATTTTTTTAACAAAAATTTTCATAATTATTTGGTAGATTCAGGTGCATCATCTAATATCATGACTTATGTAGTTTGCCTTAAGATGAATATATCACCCCGGAAATAAATTGTACAAATTGTTCAAATAGATCACTCAAAGGTTATAGGTTTAGGAGAAATGAATTCTCCCTTGATTAGAATATCTTCAAACTCTAAAGTTTTTCAGATATTTTATATATTAGTAGTTGACATTCCTGAGTTTTATGGTCTTATTTTGAGTAGAGACTGGTAAGAAAAGCTACATGGTTATTTTGTAACTGATTGGTCACATATGTGGCTTCCCTACAATTGAAAACCAAATCAAATTTGTGTCAATAGAGAGAAGCATATGAAACATTCATTTACTGATTTTGATGAAGAAAACGAACTAGTAGTATTTTCAAATAACATCCATGGAAACTATTCTTTTGTATCCTTCTTCGGAAAATTTATAACACAAACTTCTCCATTTTTACTTGATTATGTATCATCTCAAATTGAATATTATTCACAAACATATTCATCTAAGTGTATTAATATTGTAGACGACATTATAAATAAGCATGCTAATTTATTTTGGATTCTTTATTTTGATGGTTCCAAATCCAGCGAAGGTCTAGGAGCTAGTTGCATTTTCATAAGTCCCAAAGGTGAGAAAACTATTCTTGCATGTGGATTAGAATTTGACTGTGCCAATAATGTTGTTGAGTATGAAGCATTGGTGTACGGTTTACACAATTCCATTAATCTTGACGTCAAATACCTTAAAGTGTTTGGTGATTCAGATATTATCACTAAACAAGTTAGAAACACCATCCACTGTGTTTCTAGTCACCTTATACATGATCACTATTTGATTCAAGAACTCACTCCTCATTTTACTACAACTGACATAGCTCTCATCCCCAAGATACATAATTCTAGTGTTGACCTCCTAGAAAATGTTGCTTCTAAACTCATTCCATTCGAGGATTTTAGCCCTAACAAATATTCAATTGAATTGATTTTCCACTCCTCCATTACAAATAATGTAATGAATTAGTGTTTTCTTAATGATAATGATGATATTCTGAGTTTCTTAAGATCATAAGGTTCTTACTTTGATCAAGTAATTAATGAAGATGAGCATGAAAAGATGAAAAATAGGTCCCCCGATGGAAATAATTTACCCAAATGTGTAGTTAAATTGGAAGACTTATATGACATAAAGGATAGATTCAAAAGAACCATGAATTGCAAAACTCAGAGTTCTACCTTGAGATATGAGATAGTTAACATAATATCTGATCATAAACATGAGAACATTAACTTGGGCCTTGCACTCTCACTAGATGAAAGATTTTCTTTCATTCATTTGTTGAAAAAGTACAAGGATTTTTTTGCATGGGATTATTATGATATGAAAACCTATGATACATACATCATCCAACACATTACTCATATGCTTCCAGATGTCAAGCCTATTCAACAAAATCTAAGGAATATCCACCCTAACTTGGAAGCTAAAATTAAGTTGAATTGAAAAATCTTCTTAAAGCTAAAATCATTTTTCCACTAACACATTCCAAGTGGGTCTCAAACCTTGCACCTATCAGAAAGAAGAATGGAGACATTCACATTTGTGTTGACTTTAGGATTTTGAATAAATCTTGTGAAAAGGACAATTTTCCTTTACTCCCAATGGAGCAAATTTTACAATCTGTTGCTAGTTCTGAATTGATGTCCTTCTTAGATAGTTTTTCAAGATATAATCAAATACTTGTACATCTAGATGATAGAATGAAGGCCACATTCAAGACCAAGTGGGGGACATATGCTTATCAGAAAATGCCTTTCAGATTAATTAATGTTGGATATACTTTCTAAAGAGCTATGGATATTGCTTTCAGCAATTTGATTAACAAATCAGTCGTCGTGTATGTTGAAAAGATTATAATTTATTCCAAACAAAGGAAGAACCATTTGCATGATTTGAAGAAAATATTCGAAATATGTAGGAAATTTGGAATCTCCTTAAATCCCAAAAAGTCATTGTTTTCTGTTGACGAAAGAAAACATCTAGGATTTATTGTCTCTAAATAAGCGATATGTATAGAACCTGATAGAATAAAGGAAATATATGAAATATCTTTGCCACATAACAAGAAGTCTATGGAATCCTTCGTTAGGAAAAATAATTTTATTAGCATATTTATCTGAAATTTATGTTAAATTGTACTTCCCTTACAAGATATGATCAAGAAGAGGTCAAATTCGATGTGGGGACCAACTGAAAGAAAATAATTTGAGGCAATAAGACAATCAATCATTGATGCCCTTTCATTATCAACCCTTGATTTTACTAAACATTTTATTCTTTATAATTTTTCTTCCCAACAATCTTACACATCAGTCTTAACTCAACCTAATGAACAACAAATTGCAGCTCGAATCTCGTTATGTAGTTCAAATCTACAAGAAACTGAGCTCAATTACTCATAGGTTGAGAAGAAAGCATTTGCAGTCTTTAAATTCATAAATCATTTTAGGCATTTTCTCTTGACGATACACACTAAAGTAATTGTTCCTTTCCCTATTGTTAGGAAATTAATTAAACAAAATGATTTAGGAGATAAAAGAGACAATTGGATTAGTTCCTTGTAGGAATATGACCTAGATATTAAAAAAGCTAAATTGTGAGAGTTCAAGGATTTTGCAGGTTAATTATTGGCACTGATGACAATGGAGCTAATGAAGATTCGATGTAACGATGTTCAGATCACAGAGGTATTTCCTATTGACACTGAATCACAATATGTTGATCTCATTTTTTATTTAAAAAATGGTTATGCTCGACTAGAACTCAATTATAGGAAGAAACTATATCTCAGACTAAAGGCTAATCAATATCACCTTGTTACTGATGTCTTATTTAGAATAAATTATGATTCTATTTTGTTTATATTTCTACAAAAGTCTAAAGCTGAAAAGGTCTTGTAGGAGCTACATGATGGACTAGCTGAAGGACACTATGGTCGAGATGTTATTGCTCACAATATCCTACATGTTGGTTATTATTCACTAACTTTATTCAGAGACACTCGTGCTCTTCTTAGAAAGTGTAAAGTCTTCCAAATTGTTATTGGAAGACAAAAGAAACCAATCTTACCTTTATAACCGGTTAACATTAAACAACCCTTTGAACAATGGGGACTGGAAATAATATGTGAGATTGTTGATAACTCTTCCAAGTAGCATAAATACATCTTGAATGCTAACGATTACTTCACCAAATGGGTGGAATATATACCCTTGAAGGTGGCCAATTCTGAGAACATTATTCAATTCATTGATCAATTTATTATTACCAAGTTTGTTCTTCCTCATCCTTTAATTTTTTATAATGCATCATATTTTTCAAGTAACATGATTACTGAATTTTCCATTAGAAAAGGTTCTAAATTGAAGTATTATGAAAATTATTATCCACAAGGAAATGAGTTAGCATAATCTAGTAACAAAAATCTCATTAGAATAATCAAATGAACAATTGACCAAAATCAGAAAAATTGGCATAAAGCTCTAGTCTTTGCATTATGGGCTGACATAATTACCCTAAAGGCCTCTATAGGCTCTTCTCCTTTTCCATTATTATATGGTAAATAAGTTATTTTACCACCTAATATAGCTATACTATCACTATCCCTAGTGCAGTCCATTGAAGAAAACCCTTCCTCTACTCTTCAACTAAGAATGTCTCGAGTCCTTCAACTGGAGGAAGGAAGAGATAAAGGTAGACAAGTCCATGCCCTTCACCAACAATTGGTTAAGCCTGCATTTGATATAAGTTTAGTGCAAAATAAAAATTTTCAAATTGGTGATCTAGTTTTGAAATGGGACAAAGCCCATGAGGAGAAAGGCAAACATTCAATGTTCCAAAGACTATGTATAGGCCCATTTTAGATTGTTTAAAAACTAGGACCATCAGCTTTTATTCTACAAGATCAAAAAGGAAAGAGGGATGCTCTTCCTATTAATGGGCTAGTTTTGAAGAAATAATTCTATTAAGGATACCTATCCTTTGGTAAATTTGTAAATAATCATATATGTATACTAGTGTCTTAGCCCTAACATTGTTAGTAACACATGTTTTTCTTCATATTTGGGTCTCTCATCATTAAAATGAGATTTTACTGATTAAGGAAGATATTTTTAGAAATAAAATGATAACGTTGAGGTTTAAGTTTTACAACTATAATAAAACTCTGAAATCTTTATATCCATTAAAATTGTGAATGTTTCATAGCTTGAAAACTTTATAAAATCTAGTTATCCTTGATTGATCATGCAAAAGGTTTTCCTTAAAAAAGTAAAGGCTGTTATGAAGTTTTAGCATATTTTGACTTCGATTGTCGTCCATTATTCTTGAGTGAATATGCCTCCCCATCCACGGATTTTGAAATTTTTAGAGTGTAATTGAAAAATATATTAAACATTAAAGATAAGAGGTCTCATCATGAGCTCACTTACCATGATCATGGTAAAACAATGATACTAGCATTATCAAATTGGCCAGCAAACTAGGATAATAGCTTACATTTGTATAACCAGAAGACAAGAGGTATCATCATGAGATGACTTGTTCAGTGTCATTATAGCCCATGAATGGAATTGTCATAATCTAGTTACCAAACCATGACAATGGATTTCAGGAAAACTTTAAAACAAAAATATAAAAGAAAAGGATTAAAAATGCTTAAATGTTTTACTATAAGTGGATGGGATACTGGTGTATATGTGGTTAAATGGTAACCCTCTCGAGGCTATGGATGCCTACTAATAGCAGTGGCTCTACCAATGACAAATAAGTCTATCTTAAAAGATAAAATTATGTAGCTTTCAACTTTATCATTTTAACTGATTAGATGAAAAACAGGGATAACAAAGGTTTTCATCAATAAACAGGTTATGAGATAATTTACAAAATGATGATTTCTTTTAAACAGAGTTACTGTTATCAAACTAAACTTCAATCATTTTTATCTTTCTAAGTCATCTTGTTTAATTAATTAAACCTTAATTTATTTTTAACAAAGATAATTGCTTCGCCCAATTTTTTGCCAGTTATTGTACTACTCAACAACTCCCCATTATAATTAATAGTAGAACTAATAAATAATGGGGACCCTATTAAAATTTAGGAGAAAACCAAAAAAATTCTAATAAAACAAGGTAATATTAGATTTATTGTTTCAAAAGCTTGATTGAATCTAGATATTTCCCTTATCGGAACTTAAATATCGGAGCTCAAACCTTTAAACATTGGTTTTAACCTTAAAAAAATCTCTTTGGAAATATAATATCAAAGATTTTGAACATGTCCCCTTAAGAAAAAATATGATTAAAACTTTTCTGGATCAGGTTTCCTAAGACCAAAGCCTTAAAATAATAAAGCGCTTTGTTTTATGTAATAGCAATAAAGGTCTAATCGAACAAGATTTCCTCATAGCATATCGAGGTTTCGATATCGACATTTTCATATTGATGATCATGTCCGATCCTTTGATCTTTGGTATTTGTCTCACCTCCAATCTCCGATATTTTTCACACCTCTAATATATTACTCACCTCTCATCTCACAATTTTCATATTGATGCTTCCTAATCAGCGATTATCCTTTCAATTCCCTGATATGAAAACACTAATGTGAAACCTCTGATAATTATTCCCCCTGTAATTCTAAGCTTCTATGCGCTATAAGCTTGTCAAAGGTAAATGATATCATGACTTTTAATGATGCAACAATGAGATTTCTCTGATAAAGTTCTATGATATGCTGATAATGTGGCCCATGTGAATTCACATTTTATCAATAAATGACCAAATGTGGAGAATTAATGGTTTTCAATATATAAATGTCTTCATTACTACTAATGATTTCCTAAGATTTGTATCATAAAAGTCTTGTATTATTGTGTAATTAGTTATTTTTCTATAAATTATTCACTCTAAAGTTAGTTTCTCCTCAATCTCGTGTTTCTCTTAGCACGCCATTCCTCACAAATGTAATTCAACAAAAATGTCTGGGTTGACCAAACCCAGAAAGAAACCTATTGTTCAGCAAAAATCAACCACTCCTCCCACTAAGGCCACAAAATTGGCCACACTATTTTTTGACAACACATGCTTCGCAGATGTTGGAACCTCTACCTGGGAGGCCATGTATCATCTTTTCAAAGATGAAGAAATGAGGGTCACGAAAAGAGTAGATAGAGCCGAAGGTTCATTCCCAGTTTCTGATACTACATATAGTGATTTTTCTAATTAATTCCTCCACAAAATTGCTACTTGGCCGAACATATTGCCTTACGTAGATATGCTCAGATGGGTCACCCACAATATAAAATTTGTAGACATAAACTTTATGACCAAGAGGAACACGGCCATTGGCTCTTTCACCAGAACATATTTGACTCAGAAGTACCATCTTCTGTCAGCTCAGAAGAAATATGATAAGGAGTTCATTGAGAAATTCATGAAGGAAAATTAGGATGAATCTGAAGTCATCAAAGGATAGAGAAGAGACTCTAGAAAGCACAAGCGAGAGGATAAGGGTATGTACTCTATAGCTTCTCTTGTCGAGCCCTATTGTTAAGATGTCGCCATGATATGTAGATTATTTGGTGGCCACCAATATCCACCTTCATCATTCCTCTATCCTTAAGAAGACATGGTACCCATTGCTTTGATTTCCTCCATGAGATGAGGAAACTTCTGCTGAACTTGATCCTTGGTGAGCCACTTGCCCTTGTGAAGGAGTTGGCCTGCTTTAACAAATCAATATAGTTGGATCCTTTGTTTTCGGGTGTTCTTAATCTATGTGTCCATGATCCGATCAGTTGTCACTTATTCCATGCAGTCTGGCTTTAACTTTGTAGCTGTGAGTTGTTCTGCAATGTCTGATATATCTAGCAATGGTGGGGAGTATGGTTGAAGGTGGTCCAAATTGAACACTGGGTGTAGGCCAAGGAATGGGGGAGTGTTGACCTCAAATGCATTGTCTCCCACAACCTTGGCAATGGCGTAAGGACCATATCAGAGTGGTATGAGTTTTTGATAGGCTCCGGTCAGGTGTTCCTTCTACAAATGAAGCTAGACTTTGTCGTCCAGATGAAACTTCTGTGGCACCCGATGTTGATCTTGTCGCTGCCTATAATTGGCATTTGGTTTTTCAAAAATGTCATGGAACTTCTTGTGGATGTGCTGGATGTTCTCAATGAATTTGTTTTCCTTGTCGGCTTTGGACCAGACATGAGATGAATCTAAATGAGCAGCTGCAAATGGTACGACCACATCAATGGGACATAGTGGCTGGAATCCCAAGACCACTTGAAAAGGGTTATGGCTAGTCGAATTGTGAAGAGCCCCACTATAACTATACTGGACAAACGGGAGTCTCTCATCACATGTGCATGGATACCTTGAGTTGCACATGCGCAGAATGTGTATGATCATCCTATCGACTACCTCTATCTGGCCATTAGTTTAGGGATGGAAAGCTATGGACTTAGTGAAGTTGGTGTCCAACATCGACCAAAGACTAGACCAAAATTTACTGAGGAACTTGGTGTCCCAATCTGAGATGATAGATTGTGGGACCCCAAAGTGTACCTGCACTCATTCAAAGAAGAGTTTAGCAGTGGTTTCTATTGTGATATTCTTCTTGCAGGTCACCATAATGGCCATCTATGAGAATTCGTCGACGACCATAAAAACACAGTCATTGCCATGTTTAGTATAAGGACGACCTGACATGTAATCCATGGAGATGGATTCCCAAGGTCAACTAGGGGTAGGCATCGGATTACAGAGGCCTTGCTTCTTGATGGTCAGTTTGGTAATGGCACAAGCACTACAAGGTATGATGTACTTCTCGACATCCTGTGAAAGATTCGACCAATAGAAATATTTCTGCAGTACTACCACCATTTTCTCGACCCCGAAATTACCAACGACCTGACTATAGTGCGCTTCCCAAATAATCTTCGCACATTTGAAGGAACACAAAGGTGTCCCAGGTGGAATAACAATGCATCCTCAAGCTAAAAATGTGGAACTTGTTGACCCTCCAAGATCGTATGGTATGTGTGGATGAATTCTGGGTCACTTTTGTAGAGAAGTCGTCAATCAGAAGTCTCATGCCCACAAGAGTTGAGCACAGTGGTTATGCCATGATTGGCTAGCGGCTGAGGCAATCTACAACATTATTGGTGCTGCCCTTATTTTACTTTATATTCAAATGGAACTGTTGCATGTATGTGGACCACCTATGATGGTTATCATTCTATAACTTCCCTTTCATATGTATGAACTGTAGGGGTCGGTGGTATGTGTGGATGATTATTTCCTTCCCCAAAATGCAATTGTTCCAATGTCTACAGGCATTCACAATGAAATTCATCTCTTTTTCATAGGTGGGATACTTCCAGATTATTTCTAAAACTGTCTCATTGTGTTATGCCAATGGATGCCCCTGTTGAGTAAGCATTGCCCCAATAGCATAGTGAGAGGCATCTATCTTAATCTCAAATGGTTGTTTCAAGTCTGGTAATGTGAGAATCAGTGCAGAGAAGTGGCGATTTCTAAACTCTACAAATTCCTTCTGCTGATATTCATATCAAAATAAATTTTCTTTTTCTCCTCCCTTCGATACTTGACTCAATTTCCAAGTGATATGAGAGCACCCCAACATGAACCTATGGTAGAACTTGGAAAGACCGAGAAAGCTATGGAGCTCTGTTCAAGTGGTTGGGGGTGGCCAATCCTAAATGAATTGGATCTTCACTAGATCGACATGCACCGCTCATTCATCAGTAATGTATCCCAAACACTGAACCTGGGTCATGCCAAAAGTACATTCCTTCAAATTGGCACACAACTTGTGTTCCTACTACTATCCTCCACAATATCCCAATGTTGAGAAAGTAGATCGACGCAGGTAACCTCAAACCACTTAGGGTTCAATAGCTAGCCCTACTAAACTAGATAGGGATCTCTCTATGAGCTCATAGCCAATGAGGACTAGAGTGGGAAAATATGTTAGGCTAGTTATTACAGCACTAGGGTTTGTAGATTTAGGGTTTGCTGGATCAGAGGTACAAATGAGGGAACTAGGTTAGGTCTTCAAAGGTTTAGTTGCATGAGATATAAAGGAGCAAGGTTGGCATGCTTTTTTGATAACTTAGGAGTTGGTGTATGTAGTGTAGGGTTGAATAGGTAAGAAAAAAATGATGAGCATGTGAACTATGAGTTCATCTATCAGAAGATTCACTACACAAAATGAGATTCTTAACAAAACAAAGCTTAATTACAAGAATAATGTTTAATACCTCTTAGGAAAATCACTGAAAAGCATAGATATGGAAAGGAAACTAATTTTTCATTAATACAAATGTTTAACGGGATAAAAAAACTACCACAAACTCACACCACAAGAATTCCTAAATAATAGCTGCAACTTGGCCTTTGATTTCTTGTAAAAATATGATGAAGTACAAACTACAAGATTTCCACTCTCTAATGTCCAAAATTTTGTTTGATCCAATGAGAGCTACATATAGGTGTTAAAAAACTTTTCCCACTCTCAAGGGTCAAATCCCTCAGTGTAGGAACTGATCATAAGAATATTTCCAAAAAGACCTAATGACTAGGGAGGTTAACAAACTCTCCTCAAAATAGAAAAAATGATACATTTTGACTTTTAAAAACCATTAATGATGATGAATATACATCAAAATGACTCTAAAAAGACATATCTACCATAACTACATTAATTCAACTCACTACATGAGGATTTACATCCTAAAAACCATGTTTAACTAAATAAAACTCGAAATTTGGAGTAACAGGCAAAAGCGTAGCGCCACCTACAAAAGCGCAACATCAATTTTGAAGAGGTTTTTTGAAGGGCTTCCATTAATCCAAATTTCGGTCTGAATATACCAACGGAAAGCTTGCTATATCTAGTTGTCATTAGACACCTCAAGCAAGAAAATTGGACATCCCAAGGCCAATAAAAAGGCATTCTCCCACAACTACTCCAAAAGCGGAGCGCCTCTCCTGTAGAAACTATATTTTGGATTTTTTCCCAAATATTAATACATGTGTATAAAATGAAGGAGGTTTTTGTTCCTTAGTCTATTATTGACAAAAACCTCTTTCTATTTTATCAAATTCAACTTCCTTACTTCATTGACAAATTTTGAAGTAAGATTGTCCCTATATGTGGCAAATGATTGTCTCCTGGAATGATTTCTTGAGAAATGGTGAAGACATGATCTCATGAGTTAAAGTGGGCTCATACCTCCTAATCTGACCCCCCTGATTCCTCTTCTACTCAGTAGTATCTAACTCCATAGTAAATCCTAGCTCAATGGGAGGGGAAATTAGCATTTAGTGTAGGGAAAAACAGGGGATTTGGACAGTTTTAGAAATTAAGGGAGATGAAGGGGTTAGGGGGTTTATCAATTTTTAAGAAAATTTTGGGAGGTAGGTATGGATGTTAGGAAGTGGGGGAAAGTGAAATTTTAGGGAAAGAGTGAGGGGAAGGGGTCCAAAATGTCAAAACACAGTCCTAGCCTAGGAAAGTATAGTCTAGGGTAGGATTTGTTGGAAAATGATGATTTTGAGGGACAGGAGTGAGGGAAAATGTTATGGAGGTATATGGAAGGTGGGGAGGGTAATTTACCTTATTTTTGAGGTTTTTTCTCAATAATTTCACCAAAGAGACTATGAAACCAAGCAAACCCTGGGAGAGGAAAATCTCATCTTTCCCAACATGAACTGATGCTGGCAAGGAATCACTTGTATGAGAGTGAAATTGCGTTTTAATGGTGGAAATATGTCTTATAAAGTTGGAATGGTAAAATTAGATGCTCTTTTTGGTATTTTATAGCTTGGAAATTAATTTTCTCGTTTGGTGATGTAGTGGTTCCACCATGTCCTTTCACATTATGATTTGATTTGCTAATGAACTGCAGCCTTGGAACATTTTTGCATATATTACATCTTCATGAATATAAAAACACCCTTCAAAACCTTTGTTGAAGATTTTTCACTACTAATACTTCTTCAAAATATGACTTTGATGGTGAAATGGCCCATTTTCATGATTTTGACCCTATGACCCAATGATGACACAACATGGAAGAACGATCCGAGTGATGACCATGATGACCATGACACTCTTTCAAAAAGGAATGACCTAGCCATGCTGATTTCCATTGACCCTAAAGGCTAAAAGGGGTAGTAATAAACGTAGACAAATAACTAGTGACCAAATTTATATTGAAAAACTATTTGAAACCATAAATTTTTAACCTAGGGCCCTAACAAAAAATTTAAAAGAGCATAATTTTATAACTGGTGACTGACATGACTGATAGACATTAACATTGGCTACAAATGGGGATGGAAACTCCTTTAGGAGGTGTCAAGAAATCTGTAGACCAAATAGCCTTATCCATTGGGCATGGAGTCAAAACAGAAACGCTAAACTAAAAAGTGAAAAGACTGACTGAAAAAATTAATAAAAATGAAGCTAATTTGACTTAACCCAAAAACCTGACTACTAACTGACTTACTTACACATGGTAGCAGACCATCGAGATATTAGGGGCTTCATGTTGGCCTTCAAATCCTGATGATAACTTCCCACCTGCTGAAGGTATATCTTTATACAATCATGTGAAATGATCCTTCCAGTGTAACCAATCCAGCAAGTGGCTACTTACTTGAATCTTGCTCAGACTTTCCTTGACCAAGAAGAAAAAACAAAAGCTATGAAACTTCGAATGTCCAGCGAAGGTATGGTCATGATCTGTAAATACAAGAAAAAGCATCTCCCTTAATGACTGAAGAAAATTAGCAAAAGGATCCTGAAACTTCTGAATGACTAAATTTTCTTGGTGATCACTCTCCAGACAAGAATCTTCTTCATTACTCTTTGATATGACTGCAAATTTTTGTATGATCTTTGTAAAGATACTCCTACTGAACAACAAAATGAAGCTAGTTGCTTGATCAAATTCGTGTCATCTCTTTTTTGTAGATCATAGTTAACTAATGGAGAAGAACTTTGATTATAGATATCATCCAAAAAAATCAGCTACTGGATCATGGAGAACTTGAGAGGACTGTTGCAACTTGTCATACATTGGTTCCAATGAGACTACATCATTTTCTATAAGCTTGCCATTCTTTTCTTCAGAGATATTATCAATTTTGTTTTTCAAAAACTGAAATGAATCAAAACATAATGGTACAAAATTTTCCTGCATCAATTCACAATATGTTTCAGATTGAAAACCTTCATCGGTGATTTAAAACTCAATGTAACTTAGTGGTGGGGATTCTTGAGCAAAAGAAACTTCCATATCACAAGTGACCTCCTCAACCAATTCATGAGAAGGTTGTCCATTTATATTGTTCACAACTTGTTTATTATCTTTCTTATCATTTTCTCTTATTTTTTCAAATGCGGAGAAACACAAGGGTAAGGAGTCTTTATCAAGAAGTTCATTGTGTTCTTCGTGCTTGATATCAAAACTAAAAGACTATTGGTTTTTAATCTTAGGAAATTTTTATTTCAGTAATTGAAATGAAGTAAAACATAAAGGCAAATACATTTCACCTGGTTTGAAATTTTCTGAACTTTATTCATTTTTATCATGGTTAATATGTATAGGTTGAGTGCTACATTTGAGCTGCGTAGTTGAACTTCCTCCTCCCAAAAACATTTCATTGATTGCCTTGAAGAGTTAGCCTCGATTTCAATAACATAGGCATCACCATACTGATCAAACTTGGGTAAATCATCAATATAAGTAATGTCATCAAGCATACACATTAGATCAGCAGATTGCTTCTCCACAGGTTGATCTATAAATCCATTTTCATGACTGTCCATAAATGAATACAAAAACTATCATTTTTTTATCTATGGTAAATGGGATTAGAAAGAAAATGCTTAGGGCCAGTAACCTCTTCCTCTTCTACAATAACTGGGACATGGTGTTTTTGAACAAAAAATTCATCTGTCATGATGATTTTTTGCATCATTTGTTCCATTATAATTACCAAAATGTTGAGCTTCAGTTTTGAAGATTTCAAGTACTCCTTCTCTATGTTCTCCCTTTCTTTTTCCTTCAACTTTGACCTTTTGACCAGCAAATTAGCTTCCAAAGCTATTGCATTATCCTACATTTCTTCAAGTGTTGTATTGTTCCTTTCTCTCAATTGAAACTCCATTTCCGGATCAAAGGCATCCGGGTAGTGTAAGCGAGCTAAACCAAGAGGATGATTTATATTAGCAAACATTGAATGGTATACTTGATTGAACGACCTCACTAAAAAGTGTTGCATTGTTTCTCCTGGTTGTTTTTTCAAATGATTATATTCTTCTAAAATCAGAAAATGATTACTCTTGATCACCCATTTATTAAGAAAGACTTTCACAAACTGATGGAAATCGAAAAATGCTTGCAGCTGACAAGTTCTTGAACCATTCCATGGCTTTGCCTTGTAATGATAAAACAAAAATCCTGATACTGACATCATCTTCTTTAACCTCAGAAAGGTCGAGAAAATTTTCAAAATTATGAATGTGTTTTTCAGGAATGATGTTATATATTCTCCATCAAACCTGGGAAGATATTTGTAATAATTTTAAGGGAAGCCATGGAGTATAGGAGGTAAGATGAGTGGCTTGTATCTATCTGGAATTTTACAAGGTGTAGGAGTATGTACAAAAGCTGTAAGATTATTCTTGATCACTTGACCTCATCAAGTTGAAGATGGTTGTCATAAGATTCAGAAGAAGGGTCATGACCAATAACAAAGGCATAAGGAGAATTTGAATTCACAATTTCCAAAGGAACATAAATAAATGCAGGTTTGTGATCTTTTCTCAAATGCAGTATATATTGGAAAACTTTCTTGACATTCTCAAGAAAAGAGAAGAAATAATTCATGACAAAGAACATGATGTCTTGAATGAAAGGCTAAGTTGAATAATGATCTTCCCATGTTTTCTTTTTGTGTTTCTGTTGGTAAGCTTCATCATCAAATGCAGTCTTGGATTTCATTTCGAAACTGATTTGAAGTCGCCAGGTGGATAATTTCAGCCTTCCTCTGTTTAATCACTATTCATGATCTGAAATCAAATCAGATCCTTTTGATTCATAACCAGGGAAAATGTGATCTTTCGATCCCCAACAAAAATGCCAAAATTTTATCCTCCACAATGTCCCAAGGCTGAGAAAGGATATCGGCAGAGGTAACCTCAAACCACTTAAGATTCAGCAGCTAGACCTGCTAAAACAGTGAGGGATCTCTCTATGATCTCACAGCCAATGATCACTGGATTGGGAAAATATGGTCCACTAGTTATTATAGCACTAGGGTTTTTTAAATTTAGGGTTTGCTGGATCAGAGGTACAAATTAGGGAACTAGGTCAGGCCTTCAAAGGTTCAGTCTCATGAGATATAAAGGAGCAAGGTAGGCATGATTTTTTGATATCCTAGGAGTTGGTCGACATAGTGTAGGGTTGAATATGTAAGAAAACCAAGATGAGCATGTGAACCATGAGTTCATCTATTAGAAGACTGAGTACACAAAATGATATTCCTAACAAAACAGAGCTTAATAATAAGAATTTTGTTTAATACCTCTTAGCAAAATCACTGAAAATCATGGATATGGAAACAAAACTAATTTATCATTCATATAAATGTTTAACAGGAGAAAAACAATACCACAAACTCACACCACAATAATTCCTGAATAATAGTTGCAACTTGGCCTTTGATTTCCTGTAAAAATATGATGAAGTACAAGCTACAAGATTTCCACTCTTTGATGTTCAACCTCTTGTTTCACTCAATGAGGCCTACATATAGGTGTTTAATTTTTTTTCCCACTCTCAGGGTTCGAACACCTCAGTGTAGGAACTGATCCCAATAATATCTCCAACAAGGCCTAATGAATAGGGAGGTTAACAAACTCTCCTCAAAATAGAAAAACTAATACTTTTTTACTTTTAACCACCATTAATGACGATGAATCTACATCAAAATGACTCTAACAAGACACATTTACCATAATTACATTAATTCAACTCAGGAAATGAGGATTTACATCATAAGAACCAAGTTTAACTGAAGAAAACTCAAAATTTGGAGTAACAGGCAAAAGCGCAGCGCCGCTTGCAAAAGTGCAGTTGCCATCAGGAATAAGCGCAACGCCAAGTTTGAGGAGGTCTTTTAAGGCCTTCTGCTACTCCAAATTCAGCTCTTTATATACCAATGGAACAATTGGTATGTCTAGTTGTCATTAGATACTTCAAGAAAGAAAAATGGACACTCCAAAACCAAGAAAAAATCATTCTCCCACAACTACTCCAAAAGCGAATCTCCTCTTCTGTAGCAACTATATTTTGAAATTTTCCCAAATAATAACACTTGTGTATAAAATGAAGGATTTTTTTGTTCCTTAGTCTATTATTGACAAAAAACTCTTTCACTTTTGTCAAATTCAACTTCCTTCAGAAACAATTTTTCAAGTAAGATTGTCCCTATATGTGGCAAATGATTTGTCCCTTGGAATGATTTCTTGGAAATTGGTGAACACATGATCTCATGCGCTGAAGTGGGATCATACCAGCTGATCTGACCTCCCTTATGCCTCTTCTTCTCAGTATTCTTTGACTCCATAGTAAATCCTAGCTCAATGGGAGGGGAAATTAGGGTTTAGTATAGGGAAAAACAAGGGATTTGGGTAGTTTTAGAAATGAAGGGAGATGAAGGGGTTAGGGGGTTTCTAAATTTTTAGGAAAAATTGGGGAGGTAGGGATGCATGTTAAGAAGTGGGGAAAATTGAAATTTCAAGGAAAGAGTGAGGAAGGGTTTGAAAATGTCATAACACAGTCCTAGCCTAGGAAAGTATAGTCTAGGCTAGAATTGTGGGAAAATGATGATTTTGAGAGATAAGAGTGAGGGAAAATGTTTATGGAATTATATGGAAGGTGGGGGAAATTAGTTGAGCTTATTTTTTATGGTTTGTCTCAATAATTCCACTAAAGAGACTATGAAACCAGGAAAACCCCAGGAAAGTGAAACCTAATTTTTCCAAGCATGAACTGGGGGTAGCAAGGAATCACTTGTATGAGAGTGAAATTGAGTTTTCTTGGTGGAAAGATGTCTTATAAAGTTGGAATGAGAAAATTATAATCTCTTTTTGGTCTTTCATAGATTGGAAATCGATGTTATCCTTTGGTGATGTAGTGGCCCTACCATGTCCTTTTACATTCTAATTGGATTTGCTAGTGAATTACAACATTAGAACCTTTTTGCATATATGACATGTTGATGAAGATAAAAACACACATTAGAACCCTTTATTGAATATTTTTCAATATTACTACTCCTTCAAAGGATGACTTTGATAGTGAAATGACCCATTTTCATGATTTTTACCCTATGACCTAATGATCACACAACATTGAAGAATGAGCTCAATGATGACGATGATGACCATGACACTCTTTCAAAAAGGAATGACCTGACCATGCTGATGTCTATTAGAAATCAAGGCTGAAAGGTGTAGTAATAAACCTAGATAACTAACCAGTGACCAATTTTTTGTTGAAAACCTATTTGAAACCATAAAAAATTGACCTAGGACCCTAACAAAAACTTTAAAAGAGCATAATTTGATCACTCGTGACTCACAGGGCTAACATACACTAATAGCCATAGTGTTTAGAGAACCTATCGGATGTGGTGGAGGTGTTATTCCCAACTCTAGTTGAAGATCAGGATGTCATCCAAGTATACCACTATAAATGAGTTGGTGAATGGTCGTAATATGTAATCCATCAACCTCATGAAGGTTGTAGGAGCATTCATCAACCTCAAAGATATAACAAGCCATTTGAAAATGCGCTACTTAGCTTTGAATGTAGTCTTCCACACATCATAGGGTTCGATTAGTACCTGGTGATATCTAAACTTTAAGTTGATCTTGCTAAAATATTCCCCCCCTTGAGTTGGCCGAAAAGGTCATCAATCTGTGGGATCGGGCTCCTATTCTAGACAGTGATCATGCTAAAGACCTGATAGCCAATACAAAGTCTCGAAGTCCCATTGTTCTTTTGTACCAACACAATCAAGCTCACACAGGGCAATGAACTCGACCAGATGTGACCTTTCTGCGGCAGCTCCTGAATCTTCCTCTTAATTTCATTTTTCTCTAGACAAGAGTGCCAATAGATTGGTCCATTAGGAAACGACGCATCTGGGGTCAAGTCGATGGAGTGCTTGACCTAATAGTGTATAAGAACCCCTGCGGGGGAGGTGAATATGTCCTTGTACTCCTCCATGACCTTGCCCATCTATTGTTGTCATGTGAAGGGGCCTTGTATTGAGGTCCTAGCCACCATCTTCTTCTTTCCCTTAGGGCATATCATCAGGAAAAAAAAATTCCGATTTTTAAAATGAACTTACTGCATTGTTTTGTAGTAACCAGAGAGATGGCAGTAGGTGGTGCTACCTCCTGTATCCTATACAACTTATTTCTCAAGGTAACAATAACAGTGTGAGGGCTTGACTTATATACAACATGTCACTTCCATCAGTATGTTTGGCCTAATAATACATCAAAAACATCAAGGGGAGAAATTTCACATAATACTTGATCTATGAAGGACTTGATGATGTATGGAAGGCAACGCTGTTGGCTGATACGAAGATCCCATCTTTGGTGAAGCCATCCGATGGTGTAAGGTTGTGGGTGTGATGTGGTCGCTAAGCCCAAATGCTTCATGACCTCTGCTAAAATTAGGTTCTTTTGGATCCCTCTATCGACAATGAATTGTATCGGTGAACCCGTTACCCACATCTGGGAGACAATGAGGCACTCCTCCACCTTTGGATCTTCAGGTTCCTCCTTCTGGATCTTCGTGGTGGCAACTGTGGTGTTGGTATTTGCATCGATAATCTTCTTTCCTTTTCATTCCCATTATCTAGTTTTGACTCAGATTTGGAAGATGCATCTGATTGAGAAGCCTTCATCTTGGCCACCAATGACTGCTTGGCCCGACACTCACTTGTGTTGTGAGTGGAGCTCTTATGGAACTCAACAATTTCATGTGTCCTTCTTTGGCTTTGCAGTCTTGTTCTTTGCTTGAGGCTTTAGCAGGTTGTACTAAGCTACCCCTCCTTGGCTTTTTCCTTTATTCTGCGATTAGGGGGCACCTTTCCCTTGCTTCAAATTCGGAGATCCAAAGTCTCGCTTGTTATTTTTAAGTTGCTACTTGATCTTGACAAACATATTGATACACCGTATCGAGTGAGGAGGTGTCTAGGAACTCCATCTCATCCTGGATGTACCTGTGTAGGCAGTCACATTACTTGAAGACCAAATGTTTCTCAAAATCCTTGATACCCAACTTCGCGCGAAGGGTATGAAAAACATTAATATAGTTCGACACATCTTGGTCCCTACCCTACTACGGCATGGTCCACTTTATGTATTTATCCTCACAGCTCTTGACAGGGTACTACTGCTCCTTGATGGCATCCCAGAATGAATTCCAAGTGGGTGCGACTGAAAATAGTGAGGGTGTACTTTCATCCTTCTCCTCACATTAGGTTTCCCTCTAGTTCTCGAGCAATATTTTGATATGATATCATGCTCTCTTGTCTTTCCTTTCTTGCCCCATGCGAGGATGTCAAGATTTGCAAGGCTGGTTGTGCAAAGGTTCAACCAGTTCAAGCCCTAACTCCCTATATGCTGACCTTGTTGGGGACATGTAAAAAAAATAGAGAAAGAGTAGACCCCTCTGATACCACTTATCCAAATTTAAACAAGAATGCAACAAATTATAGATATAACCATAAATACATAGATGTGGCAGAAATAACACTTCATTTCATTAATATCAAATACTGAAGTATGCTTACAAATCAAATGGAAATAAGACTACCTCGGGCGATGGTAGCTTATATATGAGAATAATTGTGGCAGCTAAATGTCTCTCGATTGTGTATAATAAGGCACAAAGGCCTATTTATTATTGAGAAATAATGGAAGACCCTAAACATCCAAAAACCTAACCCTAGGAGATGAAGCTCCAAACTGTGGGCCCCATTTTGGTAAATTGGTACATCAACTTCTCGGGGTTGTAACTTTGGCATATGATCTTTGCTTGATGTGTAAAATACCTTGTTAGAAATATCCATCTGCGGAGTACAACTTTCGAGTGGAAAACATGGTTTATAACCTATTTTGGCCACCGTTTTCCAAAAAAACATTGTTTAGGGCCTCAAATTAGCTCTGAAAGTTTAGGACCTGGAAAATTGCCAAAAAAAAGTAAATTGTGCTACAAATAAGGAAATTGAAAAACTGAAAGAAACAATGGTGTGTATCCAAGTGGAATAGCCAAGTGGCCACCAATATCCACCTGGATTAGTAACACACCTGACAGTGCAAGTGGGCCCTGAGTCATCTTGTCCAGATCTTGGTCTACCATATCTTCATCATTATCTTCCCATTCTTCTTTAGAATATGATTGTCTTTTTTCTTCTTCTTCTTCTCTACCCAACCTGTGAAAATTATTGTCTCAGAGCACTACATTATCATTTTCACCACCGTTGAAGGCTGGAGGTTGTTATAGTTTTTTTGCTTTTTCTTTAGAATCTGATAACTATTCAAGGGTGGTGGGAACCAATTATTCAACTGTTGAGACCACTATCCTTGGGGGGTGGTTTGGTTCTTCTTTGGGAAATATGGAATATTTTTTAATCCTGGTATCAATCTAATAACTCTTGCAAACTTTCGAGTGATGGAGTGGATTGCCCAAATCTAATTGTAAGAGACTTTATAAGATTGCATAGTTCTGAGATGAGAAGAATTACCAACTTGAAGAATGTATGCAACTAACTTGCTGGGAATGTTACTACCTTGACCATAGGAAATAAGATTTTGGGTGGTGAGGTTATCAGCCATAGAAATCTAGCTTTGCTCCTTCTAGCACTAGAAATGATGATGACACTAGACCTATCAACATCTAAGGGGTCTCCCCAATATGTGGTCCCAATTAGACCTCACATCATTTGGTATAGGATCCCTATGTAAAATATGGCCTAATTTTCAGTTAACTTAAATATATGACTTGGCTCTAACTATCAACAAGGGAGCAGAATGTAAATGTGCCTTTGAAAGGCAAGGGGTGTTGTTGGCTTGAGGGTGCTTGATGCGGGTTTAGCGTTAATTAGCCAAACAAATCCCTACACTACTAGCACTTTTGGCATCATCCCGTCGAGCATGGACCGAAGTCTCACCCGAAGTAGTATGGGGGGATGCTGGAACCAAGTTTCCACACCTTGAGATGGTTGTGATGTTGGTTAATTCCCTCTATTCATGTCTTCGTGCAGGTCACTTCACTCTAGGGCTTGGTAGATGAGCCCTCTATTCTGCCATTCAATACCTCCGTGAAAGGGTATGACTAACCTTCACGTAGCCCTAACCCTCGATCTAGACACTTTCACACTACTAAGGCAACGTACCATGTAGATTCCTTAACTAGTCTAAGTGTCTTACTTATCTTATTTGATACTCACAATTAACACCGAGTAGACATATATTCTTATATGCGTTCAATTATCCAACATAATCATACACATTCGTGCATCACATAAGCATTATAAATGAAATTCATACATAAAATGATAATATGCATTAATCAGAACAAAGACACAGAAATTGCAGAATACTTCTCTTTATTGATATCTCCTAAGTGATTACAGACTCGATTCACCCTGCACACACAGCTGCAGAGGTATGCACACTCAGCTGCAGACTTCTATCCTAGGCCTCTGCACACTCAGCTGCAGATCCTCTACCTACACTATGACCTAAAACTTAGACTTCTTACTTTAGAGTTATGATTCTCTTACCTATTGCTGACTCTAAACTAGTTAGAGTTTAGCTCTTTTTATACAATTCCATGGTTCGTAGACCATGGGTAGATCTCTTACAGTCGAATTTACATTAAAAAACTAAGGGTGAACAACCCTTTATGACTTATGACACCTTCACGCTCCACGACCACAAAATGCCAAGTCTTTACAAGTTTATTACAAAATTTTACCAAAGCATGGGCTTTTAGCCCCAAAACACTCCTTTTGGGGATCCCGTTCTCAACAAGCCCCCAACACAAACATCGTGACTTGCCATCGAGTCACTCAGTAGGCATGGATTTATTTGGGCAAAGCCCTTCCAGCTCGACCCATGTGACCACAACCTCGGTCATGCATTGAGCTGCCACCTACTTCGCGTCTTCCACTGTCTGCTCGGTTACTACTCTTTTGTTGTTAGCCTGAAGCTTTTCTTGTGTTTCCTGCAGAGTCACAAGCATGCCTTCAACATTTCCTGTCACTACATAAGCCTCATCTAGCCAGGGCTTTAATCTCACCTTGAGCACTGCTTCCTTGTGCAGTGTTACGTCCACCTATTCCTTTAGCTACTTGGCCTCCTCCAGCTTGGCTAGTCTCTGTGTCAATGCGATAGTTCGTGCTATGCCCTTAACCTCATCGTAGCATTTTTGTAGCTTGCGTGTTTCCGTTTCTAGCCTCTTTACATTGGGGTCCTCCTCAAACAACTATGTGTAGTCTGCTACTGCTTTTGTGATAGTGGTCGCTCGCTATTCCTTTACTTCTAGCAGAGTTGAAGGCTAGGCCCTCAAGTGTGACTCTGTGATTTGCAGGTTTAACTCCAAATGAACCTGTGCTATCTGAGTCTGAGTGTCACTCACCCCTGTGGCCAACTTGCGGATGCATACCTCAACTGGCACCTCCTTCGGAATGGCCAACTCTGGGAAAATTTGGCATGCATCCTCAACAACTTGCATTATCTGCTTACTCTGATTGGTCGGCTCGGTCTCAGCGGTGATGGCATCATTTCTATGTACGACCATCTGCTCATTATTAATCCGATGTTTACTAATCACCTGGAGGGCACAGTGCTCTCAGGCCCTCAGTTCTGCAATTACTCCATCCTGCAAGAGGTGGAGTGCATCACACGGGAGCACTGCCAAGTTCAACCCTACTCCCTTTAGGGTGCTGACAGTGTGTCTGTTAGCCTCATTCTCTATGGTCAGTGCTTCGTCAGGCAGCAATATCATGCTAGAAGCCTTTGTGTGCATCATAGCAGCAACCTGGGAAGTGCCGATAGCCAAGATGGTAGGTATTGTGCCAGCCTACGATGCGTGGATCTGAAGCTCCTGCGACCTTATCTGGATACCCCCCAGGATGATTTGTTGTTGCTGTTCAAATTATTGCAGGGCCTCCACAGTGACATCCTTGACTGTGTCACCGATATCATGTAAATCACTCTCTGTTAATGTGATGGGGTCCAGCGAGGTCTTGGTCACCTTTGATTTCTTCCTGGACCCTCCCTTCTCAAGCATCCTTAGGCGCTTGATGGAGGCAGATGTCTCTTGAGGGTGCACGCCGTGCTGTTCTATTTCTTCCTCTGCCTTAGGTGAAGGTGACCTCGCACCTTTGTCAGATCCCCTCTCTATCCCACCTGTCTACTTCCCTATCCATTGTGTGGCCTCACACTCCGTCTAAGCCTTATCAGCAGCCTCCTTTTTTCTCTTCTCGGCCAACTATGTCATCTTAAGCTTGGCCGCCTTTTTCTTCTGCATGGTAGACTTGCTTCTGCCAACCACCAAATCTATTATAGAGTGCCACTCTACCAACCATTGATCAAGCTACTGCATCAATGGCATCATCCGTTGCTAGA